>JAUKNL010000413.1:0-36283 GCA_030765065.1 Deroplatys truncata | reverse complement strand
AGTGCGGAAAAGTCATATAAATGGACATATTAGACCATAATACACCTTAAAATAGCAATAAAAGTGAGTTTACGTTAAGTCAAGAAATAAGAATTTTTACTCTCTAGTGAGCGTAAAATCGTGTTTTCTTGACTTTTTTCAAAGTGCGGAAAATTCATATAAATGGACATACTAGACCATAATACACCTTAAAATAGCAATAAAAGTGAGTTTACGTTAAGTCAAGAAATAAGAATTTTTACTCTCTAGTGAGCGTAAAATCGTGTTTTATTGACTTTTTTCAAAGTGCGGAAAAGTCATATAAATGGACATATTAGACCATAATACACCTTAAAATAGCAATAAAAGTTGGTTTACGTTTAGTCAAGAAATAAGAAATTTTACTCTCTAGTGAGCGTAAAATCGTGTTTTCTAGATTTTTTTCAAAGTGCGGAAAAGTCATATAAATGGACATATTAGACCATAATACACCTTAAAATAGCAATAAAAGTGAGTTTACGTTAAGTCAAGAAATAAGAATTTTTACTCTCTAGTGAGCGTAAAATCGTGTTTTATTGACTTTTTTCAAAGTGCGGAAAAGTCATATAAATGGACATATTAGACCATAATACACCTTAAAATAGCAATAAAAGTTGGTTTACGTTTAGTCAAGAAATAAGAAATTTTACTCTCTAGTGAGCGTAAAATCGTGTTTTCTAGCCTTTTTTCAAAGTGCGGAAAAGTCATATAAATGGACATATTAGACCATAATACACCTTAAAATAGCAATAAAAGTGAGTTTACGTTAAGTCAAGAAATAAGAATTTTTACTCTCTAGTGAGCGTAAAATCGTGTTTTCTTGACTTTTTCAAAGTGCGGAAAAGTCATATAAATGGACATATTAGACCATAATACACCTTAAAATAGCAATAAAAGTTGGTTTACGTTAAGTCAAGAAATAAGAAATTTTACTCTCTAGTGAGAGTAAAATAGTGTTTTCTTGACTTTTTTCAAAGTGCGCAAAAGTCATATAAATGGACATATTAGACCATAATACACCTTAAAATAGCATTAAAAGTGAGTTTACGTTAAGTCAAGAAATAAGAATTTTTACTCTCTAGTGAGCGTAAAATTGTGTTTTCTTGACTTTTTTCAAAGTGCGGAAAAGTCATATAAATGGACATATTAGACCATAATACACCTTAAAATAGCATTAAAAGTGAGTTTACGTTAAGTCAAGAAATAAGAAATTTTACTCTCTAGTGAGCGTAAAATCGTGTTTTCTTGACTTTTTTCAAAGTGCGGAAAAGTCATATAAATGAACATTTCAGATCATAATACACCTTCAAATAGCAATAAAAGTTAGTTCACGTTAAGTCAAGAAATAAGAAATTTTACTCTCTAGTGAGCGTAAAATCGTGTTTTCTAGACTTTTTTCAAAGTGCGGAAAAGTCATATAAATGGACATATTAGACCTTAATACACTTTAAAATAGCAATAAAAGTGAGTTTACGTTAAGTCAAGAAATAAGAATTTTTACTCTCTAGTGAGCGTAAAATCGTGTTTTCTTGACTTTTTTCAAAGTGTGGAAAAGTCATATAAATGGACATATTAGACCATAATACACCTTAAAATAGCAATAAAAGTGAGTTTACGTTAAGTCAAGAAATAAGAATTTTTACTCTCTAGTGAGCGTAAAATCGTGTTTTCTTGACTTTTTTCAAAGTGCGGAAAAAACATATAAATGGACATATTAGACCATAATACACCTTAAAATAGCAATAAAAGTGAGTTTACGTTAAGTCAAGAAATAAGAATTTTTACTCTCTAGTGAGCGTAAAATCGTGTTTTCTTGACTTTTTTCAAAGTGCGGAAAAGTCATATAAATGGACATATTAGACCATAATACACCTTAAAATAGCAATAAAAGTGAGTTTACGTTAAGTCAAGAAATAAGAATTTTTACTCTCTAGTGAGCGTAAAATCGTGTTTTCTAGACTTTTTTCAAAGTGCGGAAAAGTCATATAAACGGACATATTAGACCATAATACACCTTAAAATAGCAATAAAAGTGAGTTTACGTTAAGTCAAGAAATAAGAATTTTTACTCTCTAGTGAGCGTAAAATCGTGTTTTCTTGACTTTTTTCAAAGTGCGGAAAAGTCATATAAATGGACATATCAGATCATAATACACCTTAAAATAGCAATAAAAGTTGGTTTACGTTAAGTCAAGAAATAAGAAATTTTACTCTCTAGTGAGCCTAAAATCGTGTTTTCTTGACTTTTTTCAAAGTGCGGAAAAGTCATATAAATGGACATACTAGACCATAATACACCTTAAAATAGCAATAAAAGTGAGTTTACGTTAAGTCAAGAAATAAGAATTTTTACTCTCTAGTGAGCGTAAAATCGTGTTTTATTGACTTTTTTCAAAGTGCGGAAAAGTCATATAAATGGACATATTAGACCATAATACACCTTAAAATAGCAATAAAAGTTGGTTTACGTTTAGTCAAGAAATAAGAAATTTTACTCTCTAGTGAGCGTAAAATCGTGTTTTCTAGACTTTTTTCAAAGTGCGGAAAAGTCATATAAATGGACATATTAGACCATAATACACCTTAAAATAGCAATAAAAGTGAGTTTACGTTAAGTCAAGAAATAAGAATTTTTACTCTCTAGTGAGCGTAAAATCGTGTTTTCTTGACTTTTTTCAAAGTGCGGAAAAGTCATATAAATGGACATATTAGACCATAATACACCTTAAAATAGCAATAAAAGTTGGTTTACGTTAAGTCAAGAAATAAGAAATTTTACTCTCTAGTGAGAGTAAAATCGTGTTTTCTAGACTTTTTTCAAAGTGCGGAAAAGTCATATAAACGGACATATTAGACCATAATACACCTTAAAATAGCAATAAAAGTGAATTTACGTTAAGTCAAGAAATAAGAATTTTTACTCTCTAGTGAGCGTAAAATCGTGTTTTCTTGACTTTTTTCAAAGTGCGGAAAAGTCATATAAATGGACATATCAGAGCATAATACACCTTAAAATAGCAATAAAAGTTGGTTTACGTTAAGTCAAGAAATAAGAAATTTTACTCTCTAGTGAGCCTAAAATCGTGTTTTCTTGACTTTTTTCAAAGTGCGGAAAAGTCATATAAATGGACATATTAGACCATAATACACCTTAAAATAGCAATAAAAGTGAGTTTACGTTAAGTCAAGAAATAAGAATTTTTACTCTCTAGTGAGCGTAAAATCGTGTTTTCTTGACTTTTTTCAAAGTGCAGAAAAGTCATATAAATGGACATATCAGATCAAAATACACCTTAAAATAGCAATAAAAGTTGGTTTATGTTAAGTCAAGAAATAAGAAATTTTACTCTCTAGTGAGCGTAAAATCGATTTTTCTTGACTTTTTTCAAAGTGCGGAAAAGTCATATAAATGGACATATTAGACCATAATACACCTTAAAATAGCAATAAAAGTAAGTTTACGTTAAGTCAAGAAATAAGAATTTTTACTCTCTAGTGAGCGTAAAATCTAGTTTTATTGACTTTTTTCAAAGTGCGGAAAAGTCATATAAATGGACATATTAGACCATAATACACCTTAAAATAGCAATAAAAGTGAGTTTACGTTAAGTCAAGAAATAAGAATTTTTACTCTCTAGTGAGCGTAAAATCGTGTTTTCTTGACTTTTTTCAAAGTGCGGAAAAGTCATATAAATAAACATATCAGATCATAATACACCTTAAAATAGCAATAAAAGTTGGTTTACGTTAAGTCAAGAAATAAGAAATTTTACTCTCTAGTGAGCCTAAAATCGTGTTTTCTTGACTTTTTTCAAAGTGCGCAAAAGTCATATAAATGGACATATTAGACCATAATACACCTTAAAATAGCAATAAAAGTGAGTTTACGTTAAGTCAAGAAATAAGAATTTTTACTCTCTAGTGAGCGTAAAATCGTGTTTTCTTGACTTTTTTCAAAGTGCAGAAAAGTCATATAAATGGACATATCAGATCAAAATACACCTTAAAATAGCAATAAAAGTTGGTTTATGTTAAGTCAAGAAATAAGAAATTTTACTCTCTAGTGAGCGTAAAATCGATTTTTCTTGACTTTTTTCAAAGTGCGGAAAAGTCATATAAATGGACATATTAGACCATAATACACCTTAAAATAGCATTAAAAGTAAGTATACGTTAAGTCAAGAAATAAGAATTTTTACTCTCTAGTGAGCGTAAAATCGTGTTTTCTTGACTTTATTCAAAGTGCGGAAAAGTCATACAAATGGACATATTAGACTATAATACACCTTAAAATAGCAATAAAAGTGAGTTTACGTTAAGTCAAGAAATAGAATTTTTACTCTCTAGTGAGCGTAAAATCGTGTTTCCTTGACTTTTTTCAAAGTGCGGAAAAGTCATATAAATGGACATATTAGACCATAATACACCTTAAAATAGCAATAAAAGTGAGTTTACGTTAAGTCAAGAAATAAGAATTTTTACTCTCTAGTGAGCGTAAAATCGATTTTTCTTGACTTTTTTCAAAGTGCGGAAAAGTCATATAAATGGACATATCAGATCTTAATACACCTTAAAATAGCAATAAAAGTTGGTTTACGTTAAGTCAAGAAATAAGAAATTTTACTCTCTAGTGAGCGTAAAATCGTGTTTTCTTGACTTTTTTCAAAGTGCGCAAAAGTCATATAAATGGACATATTAGACCATAATACACCTTAAAATAGCATTAAAAGTGAGTTTACGTTAAGTCAAGAAATAAGAATTTTTACTCTCTAGTGAGCGTAAAATTGTGTTTTCTTGACTTTTTTCAAAGTGCGGAAAAGTCATATAAATGGACATATTAGACCATAATACACCTTAAAATAGCATTAAAAGTGAGTTTACGTTAAGTCAAGAAATAAGAATTTTTACTCTCTAGTGAGCGTAAAATCGTGTTTTCTTGACTTTTTTCAAAGTGCGGAAAAGTCATATAAATGGACATATTAGACCTTAATACACTTTAAAATAGCAATAAAAGTTAGTTCACGTTAAGTCTAGAAATAAGAAATTTTACTCTCTAGTGAGCGTAAAATCGTGTTTTCTAGACTTTTTTCAAAGTGCGGAAATGTCATATAAACGGACATATTAGACCATAATACACCTTAAAATAGCAATAAAAGTGAGTTTACGCTAAGTCAAGAAATAAGAATTTTTACTCTCTAGTGAGCGTAAAATCGTGTTTTTTTGACTTTTTTCAAAGTGCGGAAATGTCATATAAATGGACATATCAGATCAAAATACACCTTAAAATAGCAATAAAAGTTGGTTTATGTTAAGTCAAGAAATAAGAAATTTTACTCTCTAGTGAGCGTAAAATCGATTTTTCTTGACTTTTTTCAAAGTGCGGAAAAGTCATATAAATGGACATATTAGACCATAATACACCTTAAAATAGCATTAAAAGTAAGTTTACGTTAAGTCAAGAAATAAGAATTTTTACTCTCTAGTGAGCGTAAAATCGTGTTTTCTTGACTTTTTTCAAAGTGCGGAAAAGTCATATAAATGAACATTTCAGATCATAATACACCTTCAAATAGCAATAAAAGTTAGTTCACGTTAAGTCAAGAAATAAGAAATTTTACTCTCTAGTGAGCGTAAAATCGTGTTTTCTTGACTTTTTTCAAAGTGCGGAAAAGTCATATAAATGGACATATTAGAACTTAATACACTTTAAAATAGCAATAAAAGTGAGTTTACGTTAAGTCAAGAAATAAGAATTTTTACTCTCTAGTGAGCGTAAAATCGTGTTTTCTTGACTTTTTTCAAAGTGCGGAAAAGTCATATAAATGGACATATTAGACCATAATACACCTTAAAATAGCAATAAAAGTGAGTTTACGTTAAGTCAAGAAATAAGAAATTTTACTCTCTAGTGAGCGTAAAATCGATTTTTATTGACTTTTTTCAAAGTGCGGAAAAGGCATATAAATGGACATATTAGACCATAATACACCTTAAAATAGCATTAAAAGTAAGTATACGTTAAGTCAAGAAATAAGAATTTTTACTCTCTAGTGAGCGTAAAATCGTGTTTTCTTGACTTTATTCAAAGTGCGGAAAAGTCATATAAATGGACATATTAGACTATAATACACCTTAAAATAGCAATAAAAGTGAGTTTACGTTAAGTCAAGAAATAAGAATTTTTACTCTCTAGTGAGCGTAAAATCGTGTTTCCTTGACTTTTTTCAAAGTGCGGAAAAGTCATATAAATGGACATATTAGACCATAATACACCTTAAAATAGCAATAAAAGTGAGTTTACGTTAAGTCAAGAAATAAGAATTTTTACTCTCTAGTGAGCGTAAAATCGTGTTTTCTTGACTTTTTTCAAAGTGCGGAAAAGTCATATAAATGAACATTTCAGATCATAATACACCTTCAAATAGCAATAAAAGTTAGTTCACGTTAAGTCAAGAAATAAGAAATTTTACTCTCTAGTGAGCGTAAAATCGTGTTTTCTAGACTTTTTTCAAAGTGCGGAAAAGTCATATAAATGGACATATTAGACCTTAATACACTTTAAAATAGCAATAAAAGTGAGTTTACGTTAAGTCAAGAAATAAGAATTTTTACTCTCTAGTGAGCGTAAAATCGTGTTTTCTTGACTTTTTTTCAAAGTGCGGAAAAGTCATATAAATGGACATATTAGACCATAATACACCTTAAAATAGCAATAAAAGTGAGTTTACGTTAAGTCAAGAAATAAGAATTTTTACTCTCTAGTGAGCGTAAAATCGTGTTTTCTTGACTTTTTTCAAAGTGCGGAAAAGTCATATAAATGGACATATCAGATCATAATACACCTTAAAATAGCAATAAAAGTTGGTTTACGTTAAGTCAAGAAATAAGAATTTTTACTCTCTAGTGAGGCGTAAAATCGTGTTTTCTTGACTTTTTTCAAAGTGCGGAAAAGTCATATAAATGGACATATTGGACCATAATACGCCTTAAAATAGCAATAAAAGTTGGTTTACGTTAAGTCAAGAAATAAGAAATTTTACTCCCTAGTGAGCGTAAAATCGTGTTTTCTTGACTTTTTTCAAAGTGCGGAAATGTCATATAAACGGACATATTAGACCATAATACACCTTAAAATAGCAATAAAAGTGAGTTTACGCTAAGTCAAGAAATAAGAATTTTTACTCTCTAGTGAGCGTAAAATCGTGTTTTTTTGACTTTTTTCAAAGTGCGGAAAAGTCATATAAATGGACATATCAGATCAAAATACACCTTAAAATAGCAATAAAAGTTGGTTTATGTTAAGTCAAGAAATAAGAAATTTTACTCTCTAGTGAGCGTAAAATCGATTTTTCTTGACTTTTTTCAAAGTGCGGAAAAGTCATATAAATGGACATATTAGACCATAATAACCTTAAAATAGCATTAAAAGTAAGTTTACGTTAAGTCAAGAAATAAGAATTTTTACTCTCTAGTGAGCGTAAAATCGTGTTTTCTTGACTTTTTTCAAAGTGCGGAAAAGTCATATAAATGAACATTTCAGATCATAATACACCTTCAAATAGCAATAAAAGTTAGTTCACGTTAAGTCAAGAAATAAGAAATTTTACTCTCTAGTGAGCGTAAAATCGTGTTTTCTTGACTTTTTTCAAAGTGCGGAAAATTCATATAAATGGACATATTAGACCATAATACACCTTAAAATAGCAATAAAAGTGAGTTTACGTTAAGTCAAGAAATAAGAATTTCTACTCTCTAGTGAGCGTAAAATCGTGTTTTATTGACTTTTTTCAAAGTGCGGAAAAGTCATATAAATGGACATATTAGACCATAATACACCTTAAAATAGCAATAAAAGTTGGTTTACGTTTAGTCAAGAAATAAGAAATTTTACTCTCTAGTGAGCGTAAAATCGTGTTTTCTAGACTTTTTTCAAAGTGCGGAAAAGTCATATAAATGGACATATTAGACCATAATACACCTTAAAATAGCAATAAAAGTTGGTTTACGTTTAGTCAAGAAATAAGAAATTTTACTCTCTAGTGAGCGTAAAATCGTGTTTTCTTGACTTTTTTCAAAGTGCGGAAAACTCATATAAATGAACATTTCAGATCATAATACACCTTAAAATAGCAATAAAAGTGAGTTTACGTTAAGTCAAGAAATAAGAATTTTTACTCTCTAGTGAGCGTAAAATCGTGTTTTCTTGACTTTTTTCAAAGTGCGGAAAAGTCATATAAATGGACATATTAGACCATAATACACCTTAAAATAGCAATAAAAGTTGGTTTACGTTAAGTCAAGAAATAAGAAATTTTACTCTCTAGTGAGCGTAAAATCGTGTTTTCTAGACTTTTTTCAAAGTGCGGAAAAGTCATATAAACGGACATATTAGACCATAATACACCTTAAAATAGCAATAAAAGTGAGTTTACGTTAAGTCAAGAAATAAGAATTTTTACTCTCTAGTGAGCGTAAAATCGTGTTTTCTTGACTTTTTTCAAAGTGCGGAAAAGTCATATAAATGGACATATCAGATCATAATACACCTTAAAATAGCAATAAAAGTTGGTTTACGTTAAGTCAAGAAATAAGAAATTTTACTCTCTAGTGAGCCTAAAATCGTGTTTTCTTGACTTTTTTCAAAGTGCGCAAAAGTCATATAAATGGACATATTAGACCATAATACACCTTAAAATAGCAATAAAAGTGAGTTTACGTTAAGTCAAGAAATAAGAATTTTTACTCTCTAGTGAGCGTAAAATCGTGTTTTCTTGACTTTTTTCAAAGTGCAGAAAAGTCATATAAATGGACATATCAGATCAAAATACACCTTAAAATAGCAATAAAAGTTGGTTTATGTTAAGTCAAGAAATAAGAAATTTTACTCTCTAGTGAGCGTAAAATCGTGTTTTCTTGACTTTTTTCAAAGTGCGCAAAAGTCATATAAATGGACATATTAGACCATAATACACCTTAAAATAGCATTAAAAGTGAGTTTACGTTAAGTCAAGAAATAAGAATTTTTACTCTCTAGTGAGCGTAAAATCGTGTTTCCTTGACTTTTTTCAAAGTGCGGAAAAGTCATATAAATGGACATATTAGACCATAATACACCTTAAAATAGCAATAAAAGTGAGTTTACGTTAAGTCAAGAAATAAGAATTTTTACTCTCTAGTGAGCGTAAAATCGATTTTTCTTGACTTTTTTCAAAGTGCGGAAAAGTCATATAAATGGACATATCAGATCATAATACACCTTAAAATAGCAATAAAAGTTGGTTTACGTTAAGTCAAGAAATAAGAAATTTTACTCTCTAGTGAGCGTAAAATCGTGTTTTCTTGACTTTTTTCAAAGTGCGCAAAAGTCATATAAATGGACATATTAGACCATAATACACCTTAAAATAGCATTAAAAGTGAGTTTACGTTAAGTCAAGAAATAAGAATTTTTACTCTCTAGTGAGCGTAAAATTGTGTTTTCTTGACTTTTTTCAAAGTGCGGAAAAGTCATATAAATGGACATATTAGACCATAATACACCTTAAAATAGCATTAAAAGTGAGTTTACGTTAAGTCAAGAAATAAGAATTTTTACTCTCTAGTGAGCGTAAAATCGTGTTTTCTTGACTTTTCTCAAAGTGCGGAAAAGTCATATAAATGGACATATTAGACCTTAATACACTTTAAAATAGCAATAAAAGTTAGTTCACGTTAAGTCTAGAAATAAGAAATTTTACTCTCTAGTGAGCGTAAAATCGTGTTTTCTAGACTTTTTTCAAAGTGCGGAAATGTCATATAAACGGACATATTAGACCATAATACACCTTAAAATAGCAATAAAAGTGAGTTTACGCTAAGTCAAGAAATAAGAATTTTTACTCTCTAGTGAGCGTAAAATCGTGTTTTTTTGACTTTTTTCAAAGTGCGGAAATGTCATATAAATGGACATATCAGATCAAAATACACCTTAAAATAGCAATAAAAGTTGGTTTATGTTAAGTCAAGAAATAAGAATTTTTACTCTCTAGTGAGCGTAAAATCGTGTTTTCTTGACTTTTTTCAAAGTGCAGAAAAGTCATATAAATGGACATATCAGATCAAAATACACCTTAAAATAGCAATAAAAGTTGGTTTATGTTAAGTCAAGAAATAAGAAATTTTACTCTCTAGTGAGCGTAAAATCGATTTTTCTTGACTTTTTTCAAAGTGCGGAAAAGTCATATAAATGGACATATTAGACCATAATACACCTTAAAATAGCAT
Organism: Deroplatys truncata; assembly: GCA_030765065.1. Taxonomy (NCBI): domain Eukaryota; kingdom Metazoa; phylum Arthropoda; class Insecta; order Mantodea; family Mantidae; genus Deroplatys; species Deroplatys truncata. The sequence goes on along the minus strand of JAUKNL010000413.1, from coordinate 26,002 downwards.
TAAAAGTAAGTATACGTTAAGTCAAGAAATAAGAATTTTTACTCTCTAGTGAGCGTAAAATCGTGTTTTCTTGACTTTATTCAAAGTGCGGAAAAGTCATACAAATGGACATATTAGACTATAATACACCTTAAAATAGCAATAAAAGTGAGTTTACGTTAAGTCAAGAAATAGAATTTTTACTCTCTAGTGAGCGTAAAATCGTGTTTCCTTGACTTTTTTCAAAGTGCGGAAAAGTCATATAAATGGACATATTAGACCATAATACACCTTAAAATAGCAATAAAAGTGAGTTTACGTTAAGTCAAGAAATAAGAATTTTTACTCTCTAGTGAGCGTAAAATCGATTTTTCTTGACTTTTTTCAAAGTGCGGAAAAGTCATATAAATGGACATATCAGATCATAATACACCTTAAAATAGCAATAAAAGTTGGTTTACGTTAAGTCAAGAAATAAGAAATTTTACTCTCTAGTGAGCGTAAAATCGTGTTTTCTTGACTTTTTTCAAAGTGCGCAAAAGTCATATAAATGGACATATTAGACCATAATACACCTTAAAATAGCATTAAAAGTGAGTTTACGTTAAGTCAAGAAATAAGAATTTTTACTCTCTAGTGAGCGTAAAATTGTGTTTTCTTGACTTTTTTCAAAGTGCGGAAAAGTCATATAAATGGACATATTAGACCATAATACACCTTAAAATAGCATTAAAAGTGAGTTTACGTTAAGTCAAGAAATAAGAATTTTTACTCTCTAGTGAGCGTAAAATCGTGTTTTCTTGACTTTTTTCAAAGTGCGGAAAAGTCATATAAATGGACATATTAGACCTTAATACACTTTAAAATAGCAATAAAAGTTAGTTCACGTTAAGTCTAGAAATAAGAAATTTTACTCTCTAGTGAGCGTAAAATCGTGTTTTCTAGACTTTTTTCAAAGTGCGGAAATGTCATATAAACGGACATATTAGACCATAATACACCTTAAAATAGCAATAAAAGTGAGTTTACGCTAAGTCAAGAAATAAGAATTTTTACTCTCTAGTGAGCGTAAAATCGTGTTTTCTTGACTTTTTTCAAAGTGCGGAAATGTCATATAAATGGACATATCAGATCAAAATACACCTTAAAATAGCAATAAAAGTTGGTTTATGTTAAGTCAAGAAATAAGAAATTTTACTCTCTAGTGAGCGTAAAATCGATTTTTCTTGACTTTTTTCAAAGTGCGGAAAAGTCATATAAATGGACATATTAGACCATAATACACCTTAAAATAGCATTAAAAGTAAGTTTACGTTAAGTCAAGAAATAAGAATTTTTACTCTCTAGTGAGCGTAAAATCGTGTTTTCTTGACTTTTTTCAAAGTGCGGAAAAGTCATATAAATGAACATTTCAGATCATAATACACCTTCAAATAGCAATAAAAGTTAGTTCACGTTAAGTCAAGAAATAAGAAATTTTACTCTATAGTGAGCGTAAAATCGTGTTTTCTTGACTTTTTTCAAAGTGCGGAAAAGTCATATAAATGGACATATTAGAACTTAATACACTTTAAAATAGCAATAAAAGTGAGTTTACGTTAAGTCAAGAAATAAGAATTTTTACTCTCTAGTGAGCGTAAAATCGTGTTTTCTTGACTTTTTTCAAAGTGCGGAAAAGTCATATAAATGGACATATTAGACCATAATACACCTTAAAATAGCATTAAAAGTGAGTTTACGTTAAGTCAAGAAATAAGAAATTTTACTCTCTAGTGAGCGTAAAATCGATTTTTCTTGACTTTTTTCAAAGTGCGGAAAAGGCATATAAATGGACATATTAGACCATAATACACCTTAAAATAGCATTAAAAGTAAGTATACGTTAAGTCAAGAAATAAGAATTTTTACTCTCTAGTGAGCGTAAAATCGTGTTTCCTTGACTTTTTTCAAAGTGCGGAAAAGTCATATAAATGGACATATTAGACCATAATACACCTTAAAATAGCAATAAAAGTGAGTTTACGTTAAGTCAAGAAATAAGAATTTTTACTCTCTAGTGAGCGTAAAATCGTGTTTTCTCAGCTTTTTTCAAAGTGCGGAAAAGTCATATAAATGAACATTTCAGATCATAATACACCTTCAAATAGCAATAAAAGTTAGTTCACGTTAAGTCAAGAAATAAGAAATTTTACTCTCTAGTGAGCGTAAAATCGTGTTTTCTAGACTTTTTTCAAAGTGCGGAAAAGTCATATAAATGGACATATTAGACCTTAATACACTTTAAAATAGCAATAAAAGTGAGTTTACGTTAAGTCAAGAAATAAGAATTTTTACTCTCTAGTGAGCGTAAAATCGTGTTTTCTTGACTTTTTTCAAAGTGCGGAAAAGTCATATAAATGGACATATTAGACCATAATACACCTTAAAATAGCAATAAAAGTGAGTTTACGTTAAGTCAAGAAATAAGAATTTTTACTCTCTAGTGAGCGTAAAATCGTGTTTTCTTGACTTTTTTCAAAGTGCGGAAAAGTCATATAAATGGACATATCAGATCATAATACACCTTAAAATAGCAATAAAAGTTGGTTTACGTTAAGTCAAGAAATAAGAATTTTTACTCTCTAGTGAGGCGTAAAATCGTGTTTTCTTGACTTTTTTCAAAGTGCGGAAAAGTCATATAAATGGACATATTGGACCATAATACGCCTTAAAATAGCAATAAAAGTTGGTTTACGTTAAGTCAAGAAATAAGAAATTTTACTCCCTAGTGAGCGTAAAATCGTGTTTTCTTGACTTTTTTCAAAGTGCGGAAATGTCATATAAACGGACATATTAGACCATAATACACCTTAAAATAGCAATAAAAGTGAGTTTACGCTAAGTCAAGAAATAAGAATTTTTACTCTCTAGTGAGCGTAAAATCCTGTTTTTTTGACTTTTTTCAAAGTGCGGAAAAGTCATATAAATGGACATATCAGATCAAAATACACCTTAAAATAGCAATAAAAGTTGGTTTATGTTAAGTCAAGAAATAAGAAATTTTACTCTCTAGTGAGCGTAAAATCGATTTTTCTTGACTTTTTTCAAAGTGCGGAAAAGTCATATAAATGGACATATTAGACCATAATAACCTTAAAATAGCATTAAAAGTAAGTTTACGTTAAGTCAAGAAATAAGAATTTTTACTCTCTAGTGAGCGTAAAATCGTGTTTTCTTGACTTTTTTCAAAGTGCGGAAAAGTCATATAAATGAACATTTCAGATCATAATACACCTTAAAATAGCAATAAAAGTGAGTTTACGTTAAGTCAAGAAATAAGAATTTTTACTCTCTAGTGAGCGTAAAATCGTGTTTTATTGACTTTTTTCAAAGTGCGGAAAAGTCATATAAATGGACATATTAGACCATAATACACCTTAAAATAGCAATAAAAGTTGGTTTACGTTTAGTCAAGAAATAAGAAATTTTACTCTCTAGTGAGCGTAAAATCGTGTTTTCTTGACTTTTTTCAAAGTGCGGAAAACTCATATAAATGAACATTTCAGATCATAATACACCTTAAAATAGCAATAAAAGTGAGTTTACGTTAAGTCAAGAAATAAGAATTTTTACTCTCTAGTGAGCGTAAAATCGTGTTTTCTTGACTTTTTTCAAAGTGCGGAAAAGTCATATAAATGGACATATTAGACCATAATACACCTTAAAATAGCAATAAAAGTTGGTTTACGTTAAGTCAAGAAATAAGAAATTTTACTCTCTAGTGAGCGTAAAATCGTGTTTTCTAGACTTTTTTCAAAGTGCGGAAAAGTCATATAAACGGACATATTAGACCATAATACACCTTAAAATAGCAATAAAAGTGAGTTTACGTTAAGTCAAGAAATAAGAATTTTTACTCTCTAGTGAGCGTAAAATCGTGTTTTCTTGACTTTTTTCAAAGTGCGGAAAAGTCATATAAATGGACATATCAGATCATAATACACCTTAAAATAGCAATAAAAGTTGGTTTACGTTAAGTCAAGAAATAAGAAATTTTACTCTCTAGTGAGCCTAAAATCGTGTTTTCTTGACTTTTTTCAAAGTGCGCAAAAGTCATATAAATGGACATATTAGACCATAATACACCTTAAAATAGCAATAAAAGTGAGTTTACGTTAAGTCAAGAAATAAGAATTTTTACTCTCTAGTGAGCGTAAAATCGTGTTTTCTTGACTTTTTTCAAAGTGCAGAAAAGTCATATAAATGGACATATCAGATCAAAATACACCTTAAAATAGCAATAAAAGTTGGTTTATGTTAAGTCAAGAAATAAGAAATTTTACTCTCTAGTGAGCGTAAAATCGTGTTTTCTTGACTTTTTTCAAAGTGCGCAAAAGTCATATAAATGGACATATTAGACCATAATACACCTTAAAATAGCATTAAAAGTGAGTTTACGTTAAGTCAAGAAATAAGAATTTTTACTCTCTAGTGAGCGTAAAATCGTGTTTCCTTGACTTTTTTCAAAGTGCGGAAAAGTCATATAAATGGACATATTAGACCATAATACACCTTAAAATAGCAATAAAAGTGAGTTTACGTTAAGTCAAGAAATAAGAGTTTTTACTCTCTAGTGAGCGTAAAATCGATTTTTCTTGACTTTTTTCAAAGTGCGGAAAAGTCATATAAATGGACATATCAGATCATAATACACCTTAAAATAGCAATAAAAGTTGGTTTACGTTAAGTCAAGAAATAAGAAATTTTACTCTCTAGTGAGCGTAAAATCGTGTTTTCTTGACTTTTTTCAAAGTGCGCAAAAGTCATATAAATGGACATATTAGACCATAATACACCTTAAAATAGCATTAAAAGTGAGTTTACGTTAAGTCAAGAAATAAGAATTTTTACTCTCTAGTGAGCGTAAAATTGTGTTTTCTTGACTTTTTTCAAAGTGCGGAAAAGTCATATAAATGGACATATTAGACCATAATACACCTTAAAATAGCATTAAAAGTGAGTTTACGTTAAGTCAAGAAATAAGAATTTTTACTCTCTAGTGAGCGTAAAATCGTGTTTTCTTGACTTTTCTCAAAGTGCGGAAAAGTCATATAAATGGACATATTAGACCTTAATACACTTTAAAATAGCAATAAAAGTTAGTTCACGTTAAGTCTAGAAATAAGAAATTTTACTCTCTAGTGAGCGTAAAATCGTGTTTTCTAGACTTTTTTCAAAGTGCGGACATATTAGACCATAATACACCTTAAAATAGCAATAAAAGTGAGTTTACGCTAAGTCAAGAAATAAGAATTTTTACTCTCTAGTGAGCGTAAAATCGTGTTTTTTTGACTTTTTTCAAAGTGCGGAAATGTCATATAAATGGACATATCAGATCAAAATACACCTTAAAATAGCAATAAAAGTTGGTTTATGTTAAGTCAAGAAATAAGAAATTTTACTCTCTAGTGAGCGTAAAATCGATTTTTCTTGACTTTTTTCAAAGTGCGGAAAAGTCATATAAATGGACATATTAGACCATAATACACCTTAAAATAGCATTAAAAGTAAGTTTACGTTAAGTCAAGAAATAAGAATTTTTACTCTCTAGTGAGCGTAAAATCGTGTTTTCTTGACTTTTTTCAAAGTGCGGAAAAGTCATATAAATGAACATTTCAGATCATAATACACCTTCAAATAGCAATAAAAGTTAGTTCACGTTAAGTCAAGAAATAAGAAATTTTACTCTCTAGTGAGCGTAAAATCGTGTTTTCTTGACTTTTTTCAAAGTGCGGAAAAGTCATATAAATGGACATATTAGAACTTAATACACTTTAAAATAGCAATAAAAGTGAGTTTACGTTAAGTCAAGAAATAAGAATTTTTACTCTCTAGTGAGCGTAAAATCGTGTTTTCTTGACTTTTTTCAAAGTGCGGAAAAGTCATATAAATGGACATATTAGACCATAATACACCTTAAAATAGCAATAAAAGTGAGTTTACGTTAAGTCAAGAAATAAGAAATTTTACTCTCTAGTGAGCGTAAAATCGATTTTTCTTGACTTTTTTCAAAGTGCGGAAAAGGCATATAAATGGACATATTAGACCATAATACACCTTAAAATAGCATTAAAAGTAAGTATACGTTAAGTCAAGAAATAAGAATTTTTACTCTCTAGTGAGCGTAAAATCGTGTTTTCTTGACTTTTTTCAAAGTGCAGAAAAGTCATATAAATGGACATATCAGATCAAAATACACCTTAAAATAGCAATAAAAGTTGGTTTATGTTAAGTCAAGAAATAAGAAATTTTACTCTCTAGTGAGCGTAAAATCGTGTTTTCTTGACTTTTTTCAAAGTGCGCAAAAGTCATATAAATGGACATATTAGACCATAATACACCTTAAAATAGCATTAAAAGTAAGTTTACGTTAAGTCAAGAAATAAGAATTTTTACTCTCTAGTGAGCGTAAAATCGTGTTTCCTTGACTTTTTTCAAAGTGCGGAAAAGTCATATAAATGGACATATTAGACCATAATACACCTTAAAATAGCAATAAAAGTGAGTTTACGTTAAGTCAAGAAATAAGAATTTTTACTCTCTAGTGAGCGTAAAATCGATTTTTCTTGACTTTTTTCAAAGTGCGGAAAAGTCATATAAATGGACATATCAGATCATAATACACCTTAAAATAGCAATAAAAGTTGGTTTACGTTAAGTCAAGAAATAAGAAATTTTACTCTCTAGTGAGCGTAAAATCGTGTTTTCTTGACTTTTTTCAAAGTGCGCAAAAGTCATATAAATGGACATATTAGACCATAATACACCTTAAAATAGCATTAAAAGTGAGTTTACGTTAAGTCAAGAAATAAGAATTTTTACTCTCTAGTGAGCGTAAAATTGTGTTTTCTTGACTTTTTTCAAAGTGCGGAAAAGTCATATAAATGGACATATTAGACCATAATACACCTTGAAATAGCATTAAAAGTGAGTTTACGTTAAGTCAAGAAATAAGAATTTTTACTCTCTAGTGAGCGTAAAATCGTGTTTTCTTGACTTTTCTCAAAGTGCGGAAAAGTCATATAAATGGACATATTAGACCTTAATACACTTTAAAATAGCAATAAAAGTTAGTTCACGTTAAGTCTAGAAATAAGAAATTTTACTCTCTAGTGAGCGTAAAATCGTGTTTTCTAGACTTTTTTCAAAGTGCGGAAATGTCATATAAACGGACATATTAGACCATAATACACCTTAAAATAGCAATAAAAGTGAGTTTACGCTAAGTCAAGAAATAAGAATTTTTACTCTCTAGTGAGCGTAAAATCGTGTTTTTTTGACTTTTTTCAAAGTGCGGAAATGTCATATAAATGGACATATCAGATCAAAATACACCTTAAAATAGCAATAAAAGTTGGTTTATGTTAAGTCAAGAAATAAGAATTTTTACTCTCTAGTGAGCGTAAAATCGTGTTTTCTTGACTTTTTTCAAAGTGCAGAAAAGTCATATAAATGGACATATCAGATCAAAATACACCTTAAAATAGCAATAAAAGTTGGTTTATGTTAAGTCAAGAAATAAGAAATTTTACTCTCTAGTGAGCGTAAAATCGATTTTTCTTGACTTTTTTCAAAGTGCGGAAAAGTCATATAAATGGACATATTAGACCATAATACACCTTAAAATAGCATTAAAAGTAAGTATACGTTAAGTCAAGAAATAAGAATTTTTACTCTCTAGTGAGCGTAAAATCGTGTTTTCTTGACTTTATTCAAAGTGCGGAAAAGTCATACAAATGGACATATTAGACTATAATACACCTTAAAATAGCAATAAAAGTGAGTTTACGTTAAGTCAAGAAATAGAATTTTTACTCTCTAGTGAGCGTAAAATCGTGTTTCCTTGACTTTTTTCAAAGTGCGGAAAAGTCATATAAATGGACATATTAGACCATAATACACCTTAAAATAACAATAAAAGTGAGTTTACGTTAAGTCAAGAAATAAGAATTTTTACTCTCTAGTGAGCGTAAAATCGATTTTTCTTGACTTTTTTCAAAGTGCGGAAAAGTCATATAAATGGACATATCAGATCATAATACACCTTAAAATAGCAATAAAAGTTGGTTTACGTTAAGTCAAGAAATAAGAAATTTTACTCTCTAGTGAGCGTAAAATCGTGTTTTCTTGACTTTTTTCAAAGTGCGCAAAAGTCATATAAATGGACATATTAGACCATAATACACCTTAAAATAGCATTAAAAGTGAGTTTACGTTAAGTCAAGAAATAAGAATTTTTACTCTCTAGTGAGCGTAAAATTGTGTTTTCTTGACTTTTTTCAAAGTGCGGAAAAGTCATATAAATGGACATATTAGACCATAATACACCTTAAAATAGCATTAAAAGTGAGTTTACGTTAAGTCAAGAAATAAGAATTTTTACTCTCTAGTGAGCGTAAAATCGTGTTTTCTTGACTTTTTTCAAAGTGCGGAAAAGTCATATAAATGGACATATTAGACCTTAATACACTTTAAAATAGCAATAAAAGTTAGTTCACGTTAAGTCTAGAAATAAGAAATTTTACTCTCTAGTGAGCGTAAAATCGTGTTTTCTAGACTTTTTTCAAAGTGCGGAAATGTCATATAAACGGACATATTAGACCATAATACACCTTAAAATAGCAATAAAAGTGAGTTTACGCTAAGTCAAGAAATAAGAATTTTTACTCTCTAGTGAGCGTAAAATCGTGTTTTCTTGACTTTTTTCAAAGTGCGGAAATGTCATATAAATGGACATATCAGATCAAAATACACCTTAAAATAGCAATAAAAGTTGGTTTATGTTAAGTCAAGAAATAAGAAATTTTACTCTCTAGTGAGCGTAAAATCGATTTTTCTTGACTTTTTTCAAAGTGCGGAAAAGTCATATAAATGGACATATTAGACCATAATACACCTTAAAATAGCATTAAAAGTAAGTTTACGTTAAGTCAAGAAATAAGAATTTTTACTCTCTAGTGAGCGTAAAATCGTGTTTTCTTGACTTTTTTCAAAGTGCGGAAAAGTCATATAAATGAACATTTCAGATCATAATACACCTTCAAATAGCAATAAAAGTTAGTTCACGTTAAGTCAAGAAATAAGAAATTTTACTCTATAGTGAGCGTAAAATCGTGTTTTCTTGACTTTTTTCAAAGTGCGGAAAAGTCATATAAATGGACATATTAGAACTTAATACACTTTAAAATAGCAATAAAAGTGAGTTTACGTTAAGTCAAGAAATAAGAATTTTTACTCTCTAGTGAGCGTAAAATCGTGTTTTCTTGACTTTTTTCAAAGTGCGGAAAAGTCATATAAATGGACATATTAGACCATAATACACCTTAAAATAGCATTAAAAGTGAGTTTACGTTAAGTCAAGAAATAAGAAATTTTACTCTCTAGTGAGCGTAAAATCGATTTTTCTTGACTTTTTTCAAAGTGCGGAAAAGGCATATAAATGGACATATTAGACCATAATACACCTTAAAATAGCATTAAAAGTAAGTATACGTTAAGTCAAGAAATAAGAATTTTTACTCTCTAGTGAGCGTAAAATCGTGTTTCCTTGACTTTTTTCAAAGTGCGGAAAAGTCATATAAATGGACATATTAGACCATAATACACCTTAAAATAGCAATAAAAGTGAGTTTACGTTAAGTCAAGAAATAAGAATTTTTACTCTCTAGTGAGCGTAAAATCGTGTTTTCTCAGCTTTTTTCAAAGTGCGGAAAAGTCATATAAATGAACATTTCAGATCATAATACACCTTCAAATAGCAATAAAAGTTAGTTCACGTTAAGTCAAGAAATAAGAAATTTTACTCTCTAGTGAGCGTAAAATCGTGTTTTCTAGACTTTTTTCAAAGTGCGGAAAAGTCATATAAATGGACATATTAGACCTTAATACACTTTAAAATAGCAATAAAAGTGAGTTTACGTTAAGTCAAGAAATAAGAATTTTTACTCTCTAGTGAGCGTAAAATCGTGTTTTCTTGACTTTTTTCAAAGTGCGGAAAAGTCATATAAATGGACATATTAGACCATAATACACCTTAAAATAGCAATAAAAGTGAGTTTACGTTAAGTCAAGAAATAAGAATTTTTACTCTCTAGTGAGCGTTAAATCGTGTTTTCTTGACTTTTTTCAAAGTGCGGAAAAGTCATATAAATGGACATATCAGATCATAATACACCTTAAAATAGCAATAAAAGTTGGTTTACGTTAAGTCAAGAAATAAGAATTTTTACTCTCTAGTGAGGCGTAAAATCGTGTTTTCTTGACTTTTTTCAAAGTGCGGAAAAGTCATATAAATGGACATATTGGACCATAATACGCCTTAAAATAGCAATAAAAGTTGGTTTACGTTAAGTCAAGAAATAAGAAATTTTACTCCCTAGTGAGCGTAAAATCGTGTTTTCTTGACTTTTTTCAAAGTGCGGAAATGTCATATAAACGGACATATTAGACCATAATACACCTTAAAATAGCAATAAAAGTGAGTTTACGCTAAGTCAAGAAATAAGAATTTTTACTCTCTAGTGAGCGTAAAATCCTGTTTTTTTGACTTTTTTCAAAGTGCGGAAAAGTCATATAAATGGACATATCAGATCAAAATACACCTTAAAATAGCAATAAAAGTTGGTTTATGTTAAGTCAAGAAATAAGAAATTTTACTCTCTAGTGAGCGTAAAATCGATTTTTCTTGACTTTTTTCAAAGTGCGGAAAAGTCATATAAATGGACATATTAGACCATAATAACCTTAAAATAGCATTAAAAGTAAGTTTACGTTAAGTCAAGAAATAAGAATTTTTACTCTCTAGTGAGCGTAAAATCGTGTTTTCTTGACTTTTTTCAAAGTGCGGAAAAGTCATATAAATGAACATTTCAGATCATAATACACCTTCAAATAGCAATAAAAGTTAGTTCACGTTAAGTCAAGAAATAAGAAATTTTACTCTCTAGTGAGCGTAAAATCGTGTTTTCTTGACTTTTTTCAAAGTGCGGAAAATTCATATAAATGGACATATTAGACCATAATACACCTTAAAATAGCAATAAAAGTGAGTTTACGTTAAGTCAAGAAATAAGAATTTTTACACTCTAGTGAGCGTAAAATCGTGTTTTATTGACTTTTTTCAAAGTGCGGAAAAGTCATATAAATGGACATATTAGACCATAATACACCTTAAAATAGCAATAAAGGTTGGTTTACGTTTAGTCAAGAAATAAGAAATTTTACTCTCTAGTGAGCGTAAAATCGTGTTTTCTAGACTTTTTTCAAAGTGCGGAAAAGTCATATAAATGGACATATTAGACCATAATACACCTTAAAATAGCAATAAAAGTTGGTTTACGTTTAGTCAAGAAATAAGAAATTTTACTCTCTAGTGAGCGTAAAATCGTGTTTTCTTGACTTTTTTCAAAGTGCGGAAAACTCATATAAATGAACATTTCAGATCATAATACACCTTAAAATAGCAATAAAAGTGAGTTTACGTTAAGTCAAGAAATAAGAATTTTTACTCTCTAGTGAGCGTAAAATCGTGTTTTCTTGACTTTTTTCAAAGTGCGGAAAAGTCATATAAATGGACATATTAGACCATAATACACCTTAAAATAGCAATAAAAGTTGGTTTACGTTAAGTCAAGAAATAAGAAATTTTACTCTCTAGTGAGCGTAAAATCGTGTTTTCTAGACTTTTTTCAAAGTGCGGAAAAGTCATATAAACGGACATATTAGACCATAATACACCTTAAAATAGCAATAAAAGTGAGTTTACGTTAAGTCAAGAAATAAGAATTTTTACTCTCTAGTGAGCGTAAAATCGTGTTTTCTTGACTTTTTTCAAAGTGCGGAAAAGTCATATAAATGGACATATCAGATCATAATACACCTTAAAATAGCAATAAAAGTTGGTTTACGTTAAGTCAAGAAATAAGAAATTTTACTCTCTAGTGAGCCTAAAATCGTGTTTTCTTGACTTTTTTCAAAGTGCGCAAAAGTCATATAAATGGACATATTAGACCATAATACACCTTAAAATAGCAATAAAAGTGAGTTTACGTTAAGTCAAGAAATAAGAATTTTTACTCTCTAGTGAGCGTAAAATCGTGTTTTCTTGACTTTTTTCAAAGTGCAGAAAAGTCATATAAATGGACATATCAGATCAAAATACACCTTAAAATAGCAATAAAAGTTGGTTTATGTTAAGTCAAGAAATAAGAAATTTTATTCTCTAGTGAGCGTAAAATCGTGTTTTCTTGACTTTTTTCAAAGTGCGCAAAAGTCATATAAATGGACATATTAGACCATAATACACCTTAAAATAGCATTAAAAGTGAGTTTACGTTAAGTCAAGAAATAAGAATTTTTACTCTCTAGTGAGCGTAAAATCGTGTTTCCTTGACTTTTTTCAAAGTGCGGAAAAGTCATATAAATGGACATATTAGACCATAATACACCTTAAAATAGCAATAAAAGTGAGTTTACGTTAAGTCAAGAAATAAGAGTTTTTACTCTCTAGTGAGCGTAAAATCGATTTTTCTTGACTTTTTTCAAAGTGCGGAAAAGTCATATAAATGGACATATCAGATCATAATACACCTTAAAATAGCAATAAAAGTTGGTTTACGTTAAGTCAAGAAATAAGAAATTTTACTCTCTAGTGAGCGTAAAATCGTGTTTTCTTGACTTTTTTCAAAGTGCGCAAAAGTCATATAAATGGACATATTAGACCATAATACACCTTAAAATAGCATTAAAAGTGAGTTTACGTTAAGTCAAGAAATAAGAATTTTTACTCTCTAGTGAGCGTAAAATTGTGTTTTCTTGACTTTTTTCAAAGTGCGGAAAAGTCATATAAATGGACATATTAGACCATAATACACCTTAAAATAGCATTAAAAGTGAGTTTACGTTAAGTCAAGAAATAAGAATTTTTACTCTCTAGTGAGCGTAAAATCGTGTTTTCTTGACTTTTCTCAAAGTGCGGAAAAGTCATATAAATGGACATATTAGACCTTAATACACTTTAAAATAGCAATAAAAGTTAGTTCACGTTAAGTCTAGAAATAAGAAATTTTACTCTCTAGTGAGCGTAAAATCGTGTTTTCTAGACTTTTTTCAAAGTGCGGAAATGTCATATAAACGGACATATTAGACCATAATACACCTTAAAATAGCAATAAAAGTGAGTTTACGCTAAGTCAAGAAATAAGAATTTTTACTCTCTAGTGAGCGTAAAATCGTGTTTTTTTGACTTTTTTCAAAGTGCGGAAATGTCATATAAATGAACATTTCAGATCATAATACACCTTCAAATAGCAATAAAAGTTAGTTCACGTTAAGTCAAGAAATAAGAAATTTTACTCTCTAGTGAGCGTAAAATCGTGTTTTCTTGACTTTTTTCAAAGTGCGGAAAAGTCATATAAATGGACATATTAGAACTTAATACACTTTAAAATAGCAATAAAAGTGAGTTTACGTTAAGTCAAGAAATAAGAATTTTTACTCTCTAGTGAGCGTAAAATCGTGTTTTCTTGACTTTTTTCAAAGTGCGGAAAAGTCATATAAATGGACATATTAGACCATAATACACCTTAAAATAGCAATAAAAGTGAGTTTACGTTAAGTCAAGAAATAAGAAATTTTACTCTCTAGTGAGCGTAAAATCGATTTTTCTTGACTTTTTTCAAAGTGCGGAAAAGGCATATAAATGGACATATTAGACCATAATACACCTTAAAATAGCATTAAAAGTAAGTATACGTTAAGTCAAGAAATAAGAATTTTTACTCTCTAGTGAGCGTAAAATCGTGTTTTCTTGACTTTATTCAAAGTGCGGAAAAGTCATATATAAATGGACATATTAGACTATAATACACCTTAAAATAGCAATAAAAGTGAGTTTACGTTAAGTCAAGAAATAAGAATTTTTACTCTCTAGTGAGCGTAAAATCGTGTTTCCTTGACTTTTTTCAAAGTGCGGAAAAGTCATATAAATGGACATATTAGACCATAATACACCTTAAAATAGCAATAAAAGTGAGTTTACGTTAAGTCAAGAAATAAGAATTTTTACTCTCTAGTGAGCGTAAAATCGTGTTTTCTTGACTTTTTTCAAAGTGCGGAAAAGTCATATAAATGAACATTTCAGATCATAATACACCTTCAAATAGCAATAAAAGTTAGTTCACGTTAAGTCAAGAAATAAGAAATTTTACTCTCTAGTGAGCGTAAAATCGTGTTTTCTAGACTTTTTTCAAAGTGCGGAAAAGTCATATAAATGGACATATTAGACCTTAATACACTTTAAAATAGCAATAAAAGTGAGTTTACGTTAAGTCAAGAAATAAGAATTTTTACTCTCTAGTGAGCGTAAAATCGTGTTTTCTTGACTTTTTTCAAAGTGCGGAAAAGTCATATAAATGGACATATTAGACCATAATACACCTTAAAATAGCAATAAAAGTGAGTTTACGTTAAGTCAAGAAATAAGAATTTTTACTCTCTAGTGAGCGTAAAATCGTGTTTTCTTGACTTTTTTCAAAGTGCGGAAAAGTCATATAAATGGACATATCAGATCATAATACACCTTAAAATAGCAATAAAAGTTGGTTTACGTTAAGTCAAGAAATAAGAAATTTTACTCTCTAGTGAGCGTAAAATCGTGTTTTCTAGACTTTTTTCAAAGTGCGGAAAAGTCATATAAATGGACATATTAGACCTTAATACACTTTAAAATAGCAATAAAAGTGAGTTTACGTTAAGTCAAGAAATAAGAATTTTTACTCTCTAGTGAGCGTAAAATCGTGTTTTCTTGACTTTTTTCAAAGTGCGGAAAAGTCATATAAATGGACATATTAGACCATAATACACCTTAAAATAGCAATAAAAGTGAGTTTACGTTAAGTCAAGAAATAAGAATTTTTACTCTCTAGTGAGCGTAAAATCGTGTTTTCTTGACTTTTTTCAAAGTGCGGAAAAGTCATATAAATGGACATATCAGATCATAATACACCTTAAAATAGCAATAAAAGTTGGTTTACGTTAAGTCAAGAAATAAGAATTTTTACTCTCTAGTGAGGCGTAAAATCGTGTTTTCTTGACTATTTTCAAAGTGCGGAAAAGTCATATAAATGGACATATTGGACCATAATACGCCTTAAAATAGCAATAAAAGTTGGTTTACGTTAAGTCAAGAAATAAGAAATTTTACTCCCTAGTGAGCGTAAAATCGTGTTTTCTTGACTTTTTTCAAAGTGCGGAAATGTCATATAAACGGACATATTAGACCATAATACACCTTAAAATAGCAATAAAAGTGAGTTTACGCTAAGTCAAGAAATAAGAATTTTTACTCTCTAGTGAGCGTAAAATCGTGTTTTTTTGACTTTTTTCAAAGTGCGGAAAAGTCATATAAATGGACATATCAGATCAAAATACACCTTAAAATAGCAATAAAAGTTGGTTTATGTTAAGTCAAGAAATAAGAAATTTTACTCTCTAGTGAGCGTAAAATCGATTTTTCTTGACTTTTTTCAAAGTGCGGAAAAGTCATATAAATGGACATATTAGACCATAATAACCTTAAAATAGCATTAAAAGTAAGTTTACGTTAAGTCAAGAAATAAGAATTTTTACTCTCTAGTGAGCGTAAAATCGTGTTTTCTTGACTTTTTTCAAAGTGCGGAAAAGTCATATAAATGAACATTTCAGATCATAATACACCTTCAAATAGCAATAAAAGTTAGTTCACGTTAAGTCAAGAAATAAGAAATTTTACTCTCTAGTGAGCGTAAAATCGTGTTTTCTTGACTTTTTTCAAAGTGCGGAAAATTCATATAAATGGACATATTAGACCATAATACACCTTAAAATAGCAATAAAAGTGAGTTTACGTTAAGTCAAGAAATAAGAATTTTTACTCTCTAGTGAGCGTAAAATCGTGTTTTATTGACTTTTTTCAAAGTGCGGAAAAGTCATATAAATGGACATATTAGACCATAATACACCTTAAAATAGCAATAAAAGTTGGTTTACGTTTAGTCAAGAAATAAGAAATTTTACTCTCTAGTGAGCGTAAAATCGTGTTTTCTAGACTTTTTTCAAAGTGCGGAAAAGTCATATAAATGGACATATTAGACCATAATACACCTTAAAATAGCAATAAAAGTTGGTTTACGTTTAGTCAAGAAATAAGAAATTTTACTCTCTAGTGAGCGTAAAATCGTGTTTTCTTGACTTTTTTCAAAGTGCGGAAAACTCATATAAATGAACATTTCAGATCATAATACACCTTAAAATAGCAATAAAAGTGAGTTTACGTTAAGTCAAGAAATAAGAATTTTTACTCTCTAGTGAGCGTAAAATCGTGTTTTCTTGACTTTTTTCAAAGTGCGGAAAAGTCATATAAATGGACATATTAGACCATAATACACCTTAAAATAGCAATAAAAGTTGGTTTACGTTAAGTCAAGAAATAAGAAATTTTACTCTCTAGTGAGCGTAAAATCGTGTTTTCTAGACTTTTTTCAAAGTGCGGAAAAGTCATATAAACGGACATATTAGACCATAATACACCTTAAAATAGCAATAAAAGTGAGTTTACGTTAAGTCAAGAAATAAGAAATTTTACTCTCTAGTGAGCGTAAAATCGTGTTTTCTAGACTTTTTTCAAAGTGCGGAAAAGTCATATAAATGGACATATTAGACCTTAATACACTTTAAAATAGCAATAAAAGTGAGTTTACGTTAAGTCAAGAAATAAGAATTTTTACTCTCTAGTGAGCGTAAAATCGTGTTTTCTTGACTTTTTTCAAAGTGCGGAAAAGTCATATAAATGGACATATTAGACCATAATACACCTTAAAATAGCAATAAAAGTGAGTTTACGTTAAGTCAAGAAATAAGAATTTTTACTCTCTAGTGAGCGTAAAATCGTGTTTTCTTGACTTTTTTCAAAGTGCGGAAAAGTCATATAAATGGACATATCAGATCATAATACACCTTAAAATAGCAATAAAAGTTGGTTTACGTTAAGTCAAGAAATAAGAATTTTTACTCTCTAGTGAGGCGTAAAATCGTGTTTTCTTGACTATTTTCAAAGTGCGGAAAAGTCATATAAATGGACATATTGGACCATAATACGCCTTAAAATAGCAATAAAAGTTGGTTTACGTTAAGTCAAGAAATAAGAAATTTTACTCCCTAGTGAGCGTAAAATCGTGTTTTCTTGACTTTTTTCAAAGTGCGGAAATGTCATATAAACGGACATATTAGACCATAATACACCTTAAAATAGCAATAAAAGTGAGTTTACGCTAAGTCAAGAAATAAGAATTTTTACTCTCTAGTGAGCGTAAAATCGTGTTTTTTTGACTTTTTTCAAAGTGCGGAAAAGTCATATAAATGGACATATCAGATCAAAATACACCTTAAAATAGCAATAAAAGTTGGTTTATGTTAAGTCAAGAAATAAGAAATTTTACTCTCTAGTGAGCGTAAAATCGATTTTTCTTGACTTTTTTCAAAGTGCGGAAAAGTCATATAAATGGACATATTAGACCATAATAACCTTAAAATAGCATTAAAAGTAAGTTTACGTTAAGTCAAGAAATAAGAATTTTTACTCTCTAGTGAGCGTAAAATCGTGTTTTCTTGACTTTTTTCAAAGTGCGGAAAAGTCATATAAATGAACATTTCAGATCATAATACACCTTCAAATAGCAATAAAAGTTAGTTCACGTTAAGTCAAGAAATAAGAAATTTTACTCTCTAGTGAGCGTAAAATCGTGTTTTCTTGACTTTTTTCAAAGTGCGGAAAATTCATATAAATGGACATATTAGACCATAATACACCTTAAAATAGCAATAAAAGTGAGTTTACGTTAAGTCAAGAAATAAGAATTTTTACTCTCTAGTGAGCGTAAAATCGTGTTTTATTGACTTTTTTCAAAGTGCGGAAAAGTCATATAAATGGACATATTAGACCATAATACACCTTAAAATAGCAATAAAAGTTGGTTTACGTTTAGTCAAGAAATAAGAAATTTTACTCTCTAGTGAGCGTAAAATCGTGTTTTCTAGACTTTTTTCAAAGTGCGGAAAAGTCATATAAATGGACATATTAGACCATAATACACCTTAAAATAGCAATAAAAGTTGGTTTACGTTTAGTCAAGAAATAAGAAATTTTACTCTCTAGTGAGCGTAAAATCGTGTTTTCTTGACTTTTTTCAAAGTGCGGAAAACTCATATAAATGAACATTTCAGATCATAATACACCTTAAAATAGCAATAAAAGTGAGTTTACGTTAAGTCAAGAAATAAGAATTTTTACTCTCTAGTGAGCGTAAAATCGTGTTTTCTTGACTTTTTTCAAAGTGCGGAAAAGTCATATAAATGGACATATTAGACCATAATACACCTTAAAATAGCAATAAAAGTTGGTTTACGTTAAGTCAAGAAATAAGAAATTTTACTCTCTAGTGAGCGTAAAATCGTGTTTTCTAGACTTTTTTCAAAGTGCGGAAAAGTCATATAAACGGACATATTAGACCATAATACACCTTAAAATAGCAATAAAAGTGAGTTTACGTTAAGTCAAGAAATAAGAATTTTTACTCTCTAGTGAGCGTAAAATCGTGTTTTCTTGACTTTTTTCAAAGTGCGGAAAAGTCATATAAATGGACATATCAGATCATAATACACCTTAAAATAGCAATAAAAGTTGGTTTACGTTAAGTCAAGAAATAAGAAATTTTACTCTCTAGTGAGCCTAAAATCGTGTTTTCTTGACTTTTTTCAAAGTGCGCAAAAGTCATATAAATGGACATATTAGACCATAATACACCTTAAAATAGCAATAAAAGTGAGTTTACGTTAAGTCAAGAAATAAGAATTTTTACTCTCTAGTGAGCGTAAAATCGTGTTTTCTTGACTTTTTTCAAAGTGCAGAAAAGTCATATAAATGGACATATCAGATCAAAATACACCTTAAAATAGCAATAAAAGTTGGTTTATGTTAAGTCAAGAAATAAGAAATTTTACTCTCTAGTGAGCGTAAAATCGTGTTTTCTTGACTTTTTTCAAAGTGCGCAAAAGTCATATAAATGGACATATTAGACCATAATACACCTTAAAATAGCATTAAAAGTGAGTTTACGTTAAGTCAAGAAATAAGAATTTTTACTCTCTAGTGAGCGTAAAATCGTGTTTCCTTGACTTTTTTCAAAGTGCGGAAAAGTAATATAAATGGACATATTAGACCATAATACACCTTAAAATAGCAATAAAAGTGAGTTTACGTTAAGTCAAGAAATAAGAGTTTTTACTCTCTAGTGAGCGTAAAATCGATTTTTCTTGACTTTTTTCAAAGTGCGGAAAAGTCATATAAATGGACATATCAGATCATAATACACCTTAAAATAGCATTAAAAGTAAGTTTACGTTAAGTCAAGAAATAAGAAATTTTACTCTCTAGTGAGCGTAAAATCGTGTTTTCTTGACTTTTTTCAAAGTGCGCAAAAGTCATATAAATGGACATATTAGACCATAATACACCTTAAAATAGCATTAAAAGTGAGTTTACGTTAAGTCAAGAAATAAGAATTTTTACTCTCTAGTGAGCGTAAAATTGTGTTTTCTTGACTTTTTTCAAAGTGCGGAAAAGTCATATAAATGGACATATTAGACCATAATACACCTTAAAATAGCATTAAAAGTGAGTTTACGTTAAGTCAAGAAATAAGAATTTTTACTCTCTAGTGAGCGTAAAATCGTGTTTTCTTGACTTTTCTCAAAGTGCGGAAAAGTCATATAAATGGACATATTAGACCTTAATACACTTTAAAATAGCAATAAAAGTTAGTTCACGTTAAGTCTAGAAATAAGAAATTTTACTCTCTAGTGAGCGTAAAATCGTGTTTTCTAGACTTTTTTCAAAGTGCGGAAATGTCATATAAACGGACATATTAGACCATAATACACCTTAAAATAGCAATAAAAGTGAGTTTACGCTAAGTCAAGAAATAAGAATTTTTACTCTCTAGTGAGCGTAAAATCGTGTTTTTTTGACTTTTTTCAAAGTGCGGAAATGTCATATAAATGGACATATCAGATCAAAATACACCTTAAAATAGCAATAAAAGTTGGTTTATGTTAAGTCAAGAAATAAGAAATTTTACTCTCTAGTGAGCGTAAAATCGATTTTTCTTGACGTTTTTCAAAGTGCGGAAAAGTCATATAAATGGACATATTAGACCATAATACACCTTAAAATAGCATTAAAAGTAAGTTTACGTTAAGTCAAGAAATAAGAATTTTTACTCTCTAGTGAGCGTAAAATCGTGTTTTCTTGACTTTTTTCAAAGTGCGGAAAAGTCATATAAATGAACATTTCAGATCATAATACACCTTCAAATAGCAATAAAAGTTAGTTCACGTTAAGTCAAGAAATAAGAAATTTTACTCTCTAGTGAGCGTAAAATCGTGTTTTCTTGACTTTTTTCAAAGTGCGGAAAAGTCATATAAATGGACATATTAGAACTTAATACACTTTAAAATAGCAATAAAAGTGAGTTTACGTTAAGTCAAGAAATAAGAATTTTTACTCTCTAGTGAGCGTAAAATCGTGTTTTCTTGACTTTTTTCAAAGTGCGGAAAAGTCATATAAATGGACATATTAGACCATAATACACCTTAAAATAGCAATAAAAGTGAGTTTACGTTAAGTCAAGAAATAAGAAATTTTACTCTCTAGTGAGCGTAAAATCGATTTTTCTTGACTTTTTTCAAAGTGCGGAAAAGTCATATAAATGGACATATTAGACCATAATACACCTTAAAATAGCATTAAAAGTAAGTATACGTTAAGTCAAGAAATAAGAATTTTTACTCTCTAGTGAGCGTAAAATCGTGTTTTCTTGACTTTATTCAAAGTGCGGAAAAGTCATATAAATGGACATATTAGACTATAATACACCTTAAAATAGCAATAAAAGTGAGTTTACGTTAAGTCAAGAAATAAGAATTTTTACTCTCTAGTGAGCGTAAAATCGTGTTTCCTTGACTTTTTTCAAAGTGCGGAAAAGTCATATAAATGGACATATTAGACCATAATACACCTTAAAATAGCAATAAAAGTGAGTTTACGTTAAGTCAAGAAATAAGAATTTTTACTCTCTAGTGAGCGTAAAATCGATTTTTCTTGACTTTTTTCAAAGTGCGGAAAAGTCATATAAATGGACATATTAGACCATAATACACCTTAAAATAGCAATAAAAGTGAGTTTACGTTAAGTCAAGAAATAAGAAATTTTACTCTCTAGTGAGCGTAAAATCGATTTTTCTTGACTTTTTTCAAAGTGCGCAAAAGTCATATAAATGGACATATTAGACCATAATACACCTTAAAATAGCATTAAAAGTGAGTTTACGTTAAGTCAAGAAAAAGAATTTTTACTCTCTAGTGAGCGTAAAATTGTGTTTTCTTGACTTTTTTCAAAGTGCGGAAAAGTCATATAAATGGACATATTAGACCATAATACACCTTAAAATAGCATTAAAAGTGAGTTTACGTTAAGTCAAGAAATAAGAATTTTTACTCTCTAGTGAGCGTAAAATCGTGTTTTCTTGACTTTTTTCAAAGTGCGGAAAAGTCATATAAATGAACATTTCAGATCATAATACACCTTCAAATAGCAATAAAAGTTAGTTCACGTTAAGTCAAGAAATAAGAAATTTTACTCTCTAGTGAGCGTAAAATCGTGTTTTCTAGACTTTTTTCAAAGTGCGGAAAAGTCATATAAATGGACATATTAGACCTTAATACACTTTAAAATAGCAATAAAAGTGAGTTTACGTTAAGTCAAGAAATAAGAATTTTTACTCTCTAGTGAGCGTAAAATCGTGTTTTCTTGACTTTTTTCAAAGTGCGGAAAAGTCATATAAATGGACATATTAGACCATAATACACCTTAAAATAGCAATAAAAGTGAGTTTACGTTAAGTCAAGAAATAAGAATTTTTACTCTCTAGTGAGCGTAAAATCGTGTTTTCTTGACTTTTTTCAAAGTGCGGAAAAGTCATATAAATGGACATATCAGATCATAATACACCTTAAAATAGCAATAAAAGTTGGTTTACGTTAAGTCAAGAAATAAGAATTTTTACTCTCTAGTGAGGCGTAAAATCGTGTTTTCTTGACTTTTTTCAAAGTGCGGAAAAGTCATATAAATGGACATATTGGACCATAATACGCCTTAAAATAGCAATAAAAGTTGGTTTACGTTAAGTCAAGAAATAAGAAATTTTACTCCCTAGTGAGCGTAAAATCGTGTTTTCTTGACTTTTTTCAAAGTGCGGAAATGTCATATAAACGGACATATTAGACCATAATACACCTTAAAATAGCAATAAAAGTGAGTTTACGCTAAGTCAAGAAATAAGAATTTTTACTCTCTAGTGAGCGTAAAATCGTGTTTTTTTGACTTTTTTCAAAGTGCGGAAAAGTCATATAAATGGACATATCAGATCAAAATACACCTTAAAATAGCAATAAAAGTTGGTTTATGTTAAGTCAAGAAATAAGAAATTTTACTCTCTAGTGAGCGTAAAATCGATTTTTCTTGACTTTTTTCAAAGTGCGGAAAAGTCATATAAATGGACATATTAGACCATAATAACCTTAAAATAGCATTAAAAGTAAGTTTACGTTAAGTCAAGAAATAAGAATTTTTACTCTCTAGTGAGCGTAAAATCGTGTTTTCTTGACTTTTTTCAAAGTGCGGAAAAGTCATATAAATGAACATTTCAGATCATAATACACCTTCAAATAGCAATAAAAGTTAGTTCACGTTAAGTCAAGAAATAAGAAATTTTACTCTCTAGTGAGCGTAAAATCGTGTTTTCTTGACTTTTTTCAAAGTGCGGAAAATTCATATAAATGGACATATTAGACCATAATACACCTTAAAATAGCAATAAAAGTGAGTTTACGTTAAGTCAAGAAATAAGAATTTTTACTCTCTAGTGAGCGTAAAATCGTGTTTTATTGACTTTTTTCAAAGTGCGGAAAAGTCATATAAATGGACATATTAGACCATAATACACCTTAAAATAGCAATAAAAGTTGGTTTACGTTTAGTCAAGAAATAAGAAATTTTACTCTCTAGTGAGCGTAAAATCGTGTTTTCTAGACTTTTTTCAAAGTGCGGAAAAGTCATATAAATGGACATATTAGACCATAATACACCTTAAAATAGCAATAAAAGTGAGTTTACGTTAAGTCAAGAAATAAGAATTTTTACTCTCTAGTGAGCGTAAAATCGTGTTTTCTTGACTTTTTTCAAAGTGCGGAAAAGTCATATAAATGGACATATTAGACCATAATACACCTTAAAATAGCAATAAAAGTTGGTTTACGTTTAGTCAAGAAATAAGAAATTTTACTCTCTAGTGAGCGTAAAATCGTGTTTTCTAGACTTTTTTCAAAGTGCGGAAAAGTCATATAAACGGACATATTAGACCATAATACACCTTAAAATAGCAATAAAAGTGAATTTACGTTAAGTCAAGAAATAAGAATTTTTACTCTCTAGTGAGCGTAAAATCGTGTTTTCTTGACTTTTTTCAAAGTGCGGAAAAGTCATATAAATGGACATATCAGATCATAATACACCTTAAAATAGCAATAAAAGTTGGTTTACGTTAAGTCAAGAAATAAGAAATTTTACTCTCTAGTGAGCCTAAAATCGTGTTTTCTTGACTTTTTTCAAAGTGCGGAAAAGTCATATAAATGGACATATTAGACCATAATACACCTTAAAATAGCAATAAAAGTGAGTTTACGTTAAGTCAAGAAATAAGAATTTTTACTCTCTAGTGAGCGTAAAATCGTGTTTTCTTGACTTTTTTCAAAGTGCAGAAAAGTCATATAAATGGACATATCAGATCAAAATACACCTTAAAATAGCAATAAAAGTTGGTTTATGTTAAGTCAAGAAATAAGAAATTTTACTCTCTAGTGAGCGTAAAATCGATTTTTCTTGACTTTTTTCAAAGTGCGGAAAAGTCATATAAATGGACATATTAGACCATAATACACCTTAAAATAGCAATAAAAGTGAGTTTACGTTAAGTCAAGAAATAAGAATTTTTACTCTCTAGTGAGCGTAAAATCGTGTTTTATTGACTTTTTTCAAAGTGCGGAAAAGTCATATAAATGGACATATTAGACCATAATACACCTTAAAATAGCAATAAAAGTTGGTTTACGTTTAGTCAAGAAATAAGAAATTTTACTCTCTAGTGAGCGTAAAATCGTGTTTTCTAGACTATTTTCAAAGTGCGGAAAAGTCATATAAATGGACATATTAGACCATAATACACCTTAAAATAGCAATAAAAGTGAGTTTACGTTAAGTCAAGAAATAAGAATTTTTACTCTCTAGTGAGCGTAAAATCGTGTTTTCTTGACTTTTTTCAAAGTGCGGAAAAGTCATATAAATGGACATATTAGACCATAATACACCTTAAAATAGCAATAAAAGTTGGTTTACTTTAAGTCAAGAAATAAGAAATTTTACTCTCTAGTGAGCGTAAAATCGTGTTTTCTAGACTTTTTTCAAAGTGCGGAAAAGTCATATAAACGGACATATTAGACCATAATACACCTTAAAATAGCAATAAAAGTGAGTTTACGTTAAGTCAAGAAATAAGAATTTTTACTCTCTAGTGAGCGTAAAATCGTGTTTTCTTGATTTTTTTCAAAGTGCGGAAAAGTCATATAAATGGACATATCAGATCATAATACACCTTAAAATAGCAATAAAAGTTGGTTTACGTTAAGTCAAGAAATAAGAAATTTTACTCTCTAGTGAGCCTAAAATCGTGTTTTCTTGACTTTTTTCAAAGTGCGCAAAAGTCATATAAATGGACATATTAGACCATAATACACCTTAAAATAGCAATAAAAGTGAGTTTACGTTAAGTCAAGAAATAAGAATTTTTACTCTCTAGTGAGCGTAAAATCGTGTTTTCTTGACTTTTTTCAAAGTGCAGAAAAGTCATATAAATGGACATATCAGATCAAAATACACCTTAAAATAGCAATAAAAGTTAGTTTATGTTAAGTCAAGAAATAAGAAATTTTACTCTCTAGTGAGCGTAAAATCGATTTTTCTTGACTTTTTTCAAAGTGCGGAAAAGTCATATAAATGGACATATTAGACTATAATACACCTTAAAATAGCAATAAAAGTGAGTTTACGTTAAGTCAAGAAATAAGAATTTTTACTCTCTAGTGAGCGTAAAATCGTGTTTTCTTGACTTTTTTCAAAGTGCGGAAAAGTCATATAAATGGACATATCAGATCATAATACACCTTAAAATAGCAATAAAAGTTGGTTTACGTTAAGTCAAGAAATAAGAATTTTTACTCTCTAGTGAGGCGTAAATCGTGTTTTCTTGACTTTTTTCAAAGTGCGGAAAAGTCATATAAATGGACATATTGGACCATAATACGCCTTAAAATAGCAATAAAAGTTGGTTTACGTTAAGTCAAGAAATAAGAAATTTTACTCCCTAGTGAGCGTAAAATCGTGTTTTCTTGACTTTTTTCAAAGTGCGGAAATGTCATATAAACGGACATATTAGACCATAATACACCTTAAAATAGCAATAAAAGTGAGTTTACGCTAAGTCAAGAAATAAGAATTTTTACTCTCTAGTGAGCGTAAAATCGTGTTTTTTTGACTTTTTTCAAAGTGCGGAAAAGTCATATAAATGGACATATCAGATCAAAATACACCTTAAAATAGCAATAAAAGTTGGTTTATGTTAAGTCAAGAAATAAGAAATTTTACTCTCTAGTGAGCGTAAAATCGATTTTTCTTGACTTTTTTCAAGGTGCGTAAAAGTCATATAAATGGACATATTAGACCATAATAACCTTAAAATAGCATTAAAAGTAAGTTTACGTTAAGTCAAGAAATAAGAA
>JAUKNL010000412.1:0-20613 GCA_030765065.1 Deroplatys truncata | reverse complement strand
CGTCATCCTCTTGTTATATGCTGAATGCTGCTCCATATGATGCTCCTCTTCTGTGTCCATGATCCTCCTTGTTATATCCTGAAAGCTAATCCATATGATGTTCCACTTCTGTGTCCATTATCCTCTTGTTATATATTGAATGCTGCTCCATATGATGCTCCTCTTCTATGTCCATTATCCTATTGTTATATGCTGAATGCTGCTCCATATGATGCTCCTCTTCTGTGTCCACTATCCTATTGTTATATGCTGAAGTCTGCTCCTTATGATGCTCCAATTCTGTGTCCATCATCCTCTTGTGATATGCTGAATGCTGCTCCATATGATGCTCCTCTTATGTGTCCATTATCCTCTTGTTATATGCTGAATGCTGCTCCATATGATGCTCCTCTTCTGTGTCCATTATCCTCTTGTTATATGCTGAATGCTGCTCCATATGATGCTCCTCTTCTGTGTCCATTATCCTCTTGTTATACCCTGAATGCTGCTCCATGTGATGCTCCTCTTCTGTGTCCATTATCCTCTTGTTATATGCTAATGGTGCTCCATATGATGCTCCTCTTCTGTGTCCATTATCCTCTTGTTATATGTTGAATGCTGCTCCATATGATGCTCCTCTTCTATGTGCATTATCCTCTTGTTATATGCTGAATGCTGCTCCATATGATGCTCCACTTCTGTGTCCATTATCTTCTTGTTATATGCTGAATGCTGCTCCATATGACGCTCCACTCCTGTGCCCATTATCTTCTTGTTATATGCCGAATGCTTCTCCGTATGATGCTCCGCTTCTGTGTCCATTATCCTCTTGTTATATCCTGAATGCTGTTCCATATGATGCTCCTCTTCTGCGTCTATTATCCTCTTGTTATATGCTGAATGCTGCTCCATATGATGCTCCTCTTCTGTGTCCATTATCCTCTTGTTATATGCTGAATGCTGCTCCATATTATGCTCCACTTCTGTGTCCATCATCCTCTTGATATGTGCTGAATGCTACTCCATATGACGCTCCTCTTCTGTGTTCATTATCCTCTTGTTATATGCCGAATTATTCTCCATATGATGCTCCGCTTCTGTGTCCATCATCCTCTTGTTATGTGCTGAATGGTGCTCCATATGATGCTCCACTTCTGTGTCCATTATCCTCTTGTTATATGCCGAATGCTTCTCCATATGATGCTCCGCTTCTGTGTCCATTATCCTCTTGTTATATGCTGAATGCTGCTCCATATGATGCTCCTCTTCTGTGTCCATTATCCTCTTGTTATATGCTGAATGCTGCTCCATATGATGCTCCTCTTCTGTGTCCATTATCCTCTTGTTATATCCTGAATGCTGCTCCATATGATACTGCTCTTCTGTGTCCATCATCCTCTTGTTATATGCTAAATGCTGCTCCATTGATGCTCCTCTTCTGTGTCCATTATCGTCTTGTTATATGCTGAATGCTGCTCCATATGATGCCCCCAATCCTGTGTCCATAATCCTCTTGTTATATGCTGAATGCTGCTCCGAATGATGATCCTCTTCTGTGTCCATCATACTCTTGTTATATGCTGACTGCTCTCCATATGATACTCCACTTCTGTGTCCATTATCCTCTTGTTATATGCTGAATGCTGCTCCATATGATGCTCCTCTTCTGTGTCCATTATCCTCTTGTTATATGCTGAATGCTGCTCCATATGATGCTCCACTTCTGTGTCCATTATCCTCTTGTTATATGCTGAATGCTGCTTCATATGATGCTCCACTGCTGTGTCTATTATCGTCTTGTTATATGCTGAATGCTGCTCCATATGATGCTCCTCTTCTGTGTCCATCATCCTCTTGTTATATACTGAATGCTGCTCCATATGATGCTCCACTTCTGTGTCCCATTATCCTCTTGTTATATGCTGAATGCTGCTTCATATGATGCTCCGCTGCTGTGTCCATTATCCTCTTGTTATATGCTGAATGCTGGCTCCATATGTTGCTCCACTTCTGTGTCCAGTATCCTCTTGTTATATGCTGAATGCTGCTTCATATGATGCTCCTCTTCTGTGTCCATTATATTCTTGTTATATGCTGAATACTGCTCCATATGATACTCGTCGTCTGTGTCCATCATCCTCTTGTTATATGCTGAATGCTGCTCCATATGATGCTCCTCTTTTGTGTTCATTATCGTCTTGTTATATGCTGAATGTTGCTACATATGATGCTCCAGTCCTCGTCCATAATCCTCTTGTTATATGCTTGAATGCTGCTCCATACGATGCTCCTCTTCTGTGTCCATTATCCTCTTGTTATATGCTGAATGCTGCTCCATATGATGCTCCACTTCTGTCTCCATCATCCTCTTGTTATATGCTGAATGCTGCTTCATATGATGCTACGCTTCTGTGTCCATCAACCTCTTGTTATATGCTGACTGCATCTCCATATGATGCTCCTCTTCTGATTCCATTATCTTCTTGTTATATCCTGAATGCTGCTCCATATGATGCTCCGCTTCTGTCTCCATCATCCTCTTGTTATATGCTGAATGCTGCTCCATATGATGCTCCGCTTCTGTCTCCATCATCCTCTTGTTATATGCTGAATGCTGCTCCATATGATGCTCCTCTTCTGCGTCCATTATCCTCTTCTTATATGCCGAATGCTGCTGCATATAATGCTCCAATCCTGTGTCCATATTCCTCTTGTTATATGCTGAATGCTGCTCCATATGATGCTCCTGTTCTGTTTCCATCATCCTCTTGTTATATGCTGAATGCTGCTCCATATGACGCTCCACTCCTGTGCCCATTATCTTCTTGTTATATGCTGAATGCTGCTCCATATGATGCTCCTCTTCTGTGTCCATTATCCTCTTGTTATATGCTGAAGTCTGCTCCATATGATGCTCCTCTTCTGTATCCATTATCCTCTTGTTAAATGCTGAAACGCTGCTCCATATGATGCTCCTCTTCTGTGTCAATTATCCTCTTGTTATATGCTGAATGCTGCTCCATATGATGCTCCACTTCTGTATCCGTCATCCTCTTGTTATTAGCTGAATGCTGCACCATATGATGCTCCTTTTCTGTGTCCATGATCCTCTTGTTATATGCTGAAGTCTGCTCCATATGATGCTCCAATTCTGTGTCCATTATCCTCTTGTTATATGCCGAATGCTGCTCCAAGTGTTGCTCCTCTTCTGTGTCCATTATCCTCATTGTTATATGCTGAATGCTGCTCCATATGATGCTCCTCTTCTGTGTCCATTATCCTCTTGTTAAATGCTGAATGCTGCTCCATATGATGCTGCTCTTCTGTGACCATTATCCTCT
Organism: Deroplatys truncata; assembly: GCA_030765065.1. Classification (NCBI taxonomy): domain Eukaryota; kingdom Metazoa; phylum Arthropoda; class Insecta; order Mantodea; family Mantidae; genus Deroplatys; species Deroplatys truncata. The sequence goes on along the minus strand of JAUKNL010000412.1, from coordinate 17,293 downwards.
TGTTATATGCTGAATGCTTTTCCATATGATGCTCCTCTTCTGTGTCCATTATCCTCTTGTTATATGCTAAATGGTGCTCCATATGATGCTCCTCTTCTGTGTCCATTATCCTCTCGTTATATGTTGAATGCTGCTCCATATGATGCTCCTCTTCTATGTGCATTATCCTCTTGTTATATGCTGAATGCTGCTCCATATGATGCTCCACTTCTGTGTCCATTATCTTCTTGTTATATGCTGAATGCTGCTCCATATGACGCTCCACTCCTGTGCCCATTATCTTCTTGTTATATGCTGAATGCTGCTGCATATGATGCTCCTCTTCTGTGTTCATTATCTTCTTGTTATATGCTGAAGCCTGCTTCATATGATGCTCCAATTCTGTGTCCATTATCCTCTTGTTATATGCCGAATGCTGCTCCATATGATGCTCCTTTTCTGTATCCATTATCCTCTTGTTAAATGCTGAAAAGCTGCTCCATATGATGCTCCTCTTCTGTGTCCATTATCCTCTTCTTATATGCTGAATGCTGCTCCATATGATGCTCCACTTCTGTGTCCGTCATCCTCTTGTTATATGCTGAATGCTGCTGCATATGATGCCTCCTCTTCTGTGTCCATGATCCTCTTGTTATATGCTGAAAGCTATCCATATGATGCTCCACTTCTGTGTCCATTATCCTCTTTGTTATATGCTGAATGCTGCTCCATATGATGCTCCTCTTCTATGTCCATTATCGTATTGTTATATGCTGAATGCTGCTCCATATGATGCTCCTCTTCTGTGTCCACTATCCTATTGTTATATGCTGAAGTCTGCTCCATATGATGCTCCAATTCTGTGTCCATCATCCTCTTGTGATATGCTGAATGCTGCCTCCATATGATGCTCCTCTTCTGTGTCCATCATCTCTTGTTATATGCCGAATGCTTCTCCGTATGATGCTCCGCTTCTGTGTCCATTATCCTCTTTTTATATCCTGAATGCTGATCCATATGATGCTCCTCTTCTGCGTCCATTAGCCTCTTGTTATATGCTGAATGCTGCTCCATATGATGCTCCTCTTCTGTGTCCATTATCCTCTTGTTATATGCTGAATGCTGCACCATATGATGCTCCTCTTCTATGTCCATTATCCTATTGTTATATGCTGAAGTCTGCTCCATATGATGCTCCAATTCTGGGTCCATTATCCTCTTGTTATATGCCGAATGCTGCTCCATGTGTTGCTCCACTTTTAGGTCCATTATCCTATTGTTATATGCTGAATGCTGCTCCATATGATGCTCCTCTTCTGTGTCCATTATCCTCTTGTTAAATGCTGAATGCTGCTCCATATAATGCTGCTCTTCTGTGTCCATTATCCTCTTGTTATATGCTGAATGCTGCTCCATGTGATGCTCCTCTTCTGTGTCCATTATCCTCTTGTTATATGCTAATGGTGCTCTATATGATGCTCCTCTTCTGTGTCCATTATCCTCTTGTTATATGTTGAATGCTGCTCCATATGATGCACCTCTTCTATGTGCATTATCCTCTTGTTATATGCTGAATGCTGCTCCATATGATGCTCCACTTCTGAGTCCATTATCTTCTTGTTATATGCTGAATGCTGCTCCATATGACGCTCCACTCCTGTGCCCATTATCTTCTTGTTATATGCTGAATGCTGCTCCATATGATGCTCCTCTTCTGTGTTCATTATCCTCTTGTTATATGCTGAAGTCTGCTTCATATGATGCTCCACTTCTGTGTCCGTCATCCTCTTGTTATATGCTGAATGCTGCTCCATATGATGCTCCTCTTCTGTGTCCATGATCCTCTTGTTATATCCTGAAAGCTAATCCATATGATGTTCCACTTCTGTGTCCATTATCCTCTTGTTATATATTGAATGCTGCTCCATATGATGCTCCTCTTCTATGTCCATTATCCTATTGTTATATGCTGAATGCTGCTCCATATGATGCTCCTCTTCTGTGTCCACTATCCTATTGTTATATGCTGAAGTCTGCTCCTTATGATGCTCCAATTCTGTGTCCATCATCCTCTTGTGATATGCTGAATGCTGCTCCATATGATGCTCCTCTTATGTGTCCATTATCCTCTTGTTATATGCTGAATGCTGCTCCATATGATGCTCCTCTTCTGTGTCCATTATCCTCTTGTTATATGCTGAATGCTGCTCCATATGATGCTCCTCTTCTGTGTCCATTATCCTCTTGTTATACCCTGAATGCTGCTCCATGTGATGCTCCTCTTCTGTGTCCATTATCCTCTTGTTATATGCTAATGGTGCTCCATATGATGCTCCTCTTCTGTGTCCATTATCCTCTTGTTATATGTTGAATGCTGCTCCATATGATGCTCCTCTTCTATGTGCATTATCCTCTTGTTATATGCTGAATGCTGCTCCATATGATGCTCCACTTCTGTGTCCATTATCTTCTTGTTATATGCTGAATGCTGCTCCATATGACGCTCCACTCCTGTGCCCATTATCTTCTTGTTATATGCCGAATGCTTCTCCGTATGATGCTCCGCTTCTGTGTCCATTATCCTCTTGTTATATCCTGAATGCTGTTCCATATGATGCTCCTCTTCTGCGTCTATTATCCTCTTGTTATATGCTGAATGCTGCTCCATATGATGCTCCTCTTCTGTGTCCATTATCCTCTTGTTATATGCTGAATGCTGCTCCATATTATGCTCCACGTCTGTGTCCATCATCCTCTTGATATGTGCTGAATGCTACTCCATATGACGCTCCTCTTCTGTGTTCATTATCCTCTTGTTATATGCCGAATTATTCTCCATATGATGCTCCGCTTCTGTGTCCATCATCCTCTTGTTATGTGCTGAATGGTGCTCCATATGATGCTCCACTTCTGTGTCCATTATCCTCTTGTTATATGCCGAATGCTTCTCCATATGATGCTGCGCTTCTGTGTCCATTATCCTCTTGTTATATGCTGAATGCTGCTCCATATGATGCTCCTCTTCTGTGTCCATTATCCTCTTGTTATATGCTGAATGCTGCTCCATATGATGCTCCTCTTCTGTGTCCATTATCCTCTTGTTATATCCTGAATGCTGCTCCATATGATACTGCTCTTCTGTGTCCATCATCCTCTTGTTATATGCTAAATGCTGCTCCATTTGATGTTCCTCTTCTGTGTCCATTATCGTCTTGTTATATGCTGAATGCTGCTCCATATGATGCTCCAATCCTGTGTCCATAATCCTCTTGTTATATGCTGAATGCTGCTCCATATGATGCTCCTCTTCTGTGTCCATCATACTCTTGTTATATGCTGACTGCTCTCCATATGATACTCCACTTCTGTGTCCATTATCCTCTTGTTATATGCTGAATGCTGCTCCATATGATGCTCCTCTTCTGTGTCCATTATCCTCTTGTTATATGCTGAATGCTGCTCCATATGATGCTCCACTTCTGTGTCCATTATCCTCTTGTTATATGCTGAATGCTGCTTCATATGATGCTCCACTGCTGTGTCTATTATCGTCTTGTTATATGCTGAATGCTGCTCCATATGATGCTCCTCTTCTGTGTCCATCATCCTCTTGTTATATGCTGAATGCTGCTCCATATGATGCTCCACTTCTGTGTCCATTATCCTCTTGTTATATGCTGAATGCTGCTTCATATGATGCTCCGCTGCTGTGTCCATTATCCTCTTGTTATATGCTGAATGCTGCTCCATATGTTGCTCCACTTCTGTGTCCAGTATCCTCTTGTTATATGCTGAATGCTGCTTCATATGATGCTCCTCTTCTGTGTCCATTATATTCTTGTTATATGCTGAATACTGCTCCATATGATACTCGTCGTCTATGTCTATCATCCTCTTGTTATATGCTGAATGCTGCTCCATATGATGCTCCTCTTTTGTGTTCATTATCGTCTTGTTATATGCTGAATGTTGCTACATATGATGCTCCAGTCCTCGTCCATAATCCTCTTGTTATATGCTTGAATGCTGCTCCATACGATGCTCCTCTTCTGTGTCCATTATCCTCTTGTTATATGCTGAATGCTGCTCCATATGATGCTCCACTTCTGTCTCCATCATCCTCTTGTTATATGCTGAATGCTGCTTCATATGATGCTACGCTTCTGTGTCCATCAACCTCTTGTTATATGCTGACTGCATCTCCATATGATGCTCCTCTTCTGATTCCATTATCCTCTTGTTATATCCTGAATGCTGCTCCATATGATGCTCCGCTTCTGTCTCCATCATCCTCTTGTTATATGCTGAATGCTGCTCCATATGATGCTCCGCTTCTGTCTCCATCATCCTCTTGTTATATGCTGAATGCTGCTCCATATGATGCTCCTCTTCTGCGTCCATTATCCTCTTCTTATATGCCGAATGCTGCTGCATATAATGCTCCAATCCTGTGTCCATATTCCTCTTGTTATATGCTGAATGCTGCTCCATATGATGCTCCTGTTCTGTTTCCATCATCCTCTTGTTATATGCTGAATGCTGCTCCATATGACGCTCCACTCCTGTGCCCATTATCTTCTTGTTATATGCTGAATGCTGCTCCATATGATGCTCCTCGTCTGTGTCCATTATCCTCTTGTTATATGCTGAAGTCTGCTCCATATGATGCTCCTCTTCTGTATCCATTATCCTCTTGTTAAATGCTGAAACGCTGCTCCATATGATGCTCCTCTTCTGTGTCAATTATCCTTTTGTTATATGCTGAATGCTGCTCCATATGATGCTCCACTTCTGTGTCCGTCATCCTCTTGTTATTAGCTGAATGCTGCACCATATGATGCTCCTCTTCTGTGTCCATGATCCTCTTGTTATATGCTGAAGTCTGCTCCATATGATGCTCCAATTCTGTGTCCATTATCCTCTTGTCATATGCCGAATGCTGCTCCAAGTGTTGCTCCTCTTCTGTGTCCATTATCCTCTTGTTATATGCTGAATGCTGCTCCATATGATGCTCCTCTTCTGTGTCCATTATCCTCTTGTTAAATGCTGAATGCTGCTCCATATGATGCTGCTCTTCTGTGTCCATTATCCTCTTGTTATATGCTGAATGCTTTTCCATATGATGCTCCTCTTCTGTGTCCATTATCCTCTTGTTATATGCTAATGGTGCTCCATATGATGCTCCTCTTCTGTGTCCATTATCCTCTCGTTATATGTTGAATGCTGCTCCATATGATGCTCTTCTTCTATGTGCATTATCCTCTTGTTATATGCTGAATGCTGCTCCATATGATGCTCCACTTCTGTGTCCATTATCTTCTTGTTATATGCTGAATGCTGCTCCATATGACGCTCCACTCCTGTGCCCATTATCTTCTTGTTATATGCTGAATGCTGCTGCATATGATGCTCCTCTTCTGTGTTCATTATCTTCTTGTTATATGCTGAAGCCTGCTTCATATGATGCTCCAATTCTGTGTCCATTATCCTCTTGTTATATGCCGAATGCTGCTCCATATGATGCTCCTTTTCTGTATCCATTATCCTCTTGTTAAATGCTGAAAAGCTGCTCCATATGATGCTCCTCTTCTGTGTCCATTATCCTCTTCTTATATGCTGAATGCTGCTCCATATGATGCTCCACTTCTGTGTCCGTCATCCTCTTGTTATATGCTGAATGCTGCTGCATATGATGCTCCTCTTCTGTGTCCATGATCCTCTTGTTATATGCTGAAAGCTAATCCATATGATGCTCCACTTCTGTGTCCATTATCCTCTTGTTATATGCTGAATGCTGCTCCATATGATGCTCCTCTTCTATGTCCATTATCGTATTGTTATATGCTGAATGCTGCTCCATATGATGCTCCTCTTCTGTGTCCACTATCCTATTGTTATATGCTGAAGTCTGCTCCATATGATGCTCCAATTCTGTGTCCATCATCCTCTTGTGATATGCTGAATGCTGCTCCATATGATGCTCCTCTTCTGTGTCCATCATCCTCTTGTTATATGCCGAATGCTTCTCCGTATGATGCTCCGCTTCTGTGTCCATTATCCTCTTTTTATATCCTGAATGCTGCTCCATATGATGCTCCTCTTCTGCGTCCATTAGCCTCTTGTTATATGCTGAATGCTGCTCCATATGATGCTCCTCTTCTGTGTCCATTATCCTCTTGTTATATGCTGAATGCTGCACCATATGATGCTCCTCTTCTATGTCCATTATCCTATTGTTATATGCTGAAGTCTGCTCCATATGATGCTCCAATTCTGGGTCCATTATCCTCTTGTTATATGCCGAATGCTGCTCCATGTGTTGCTCCACTTTTAGGTCCATTATCCTATTGTTATATGCTGAATGCTGCTCCATATGATGCTCCTCTTCTGTGTCCATTATCCTCTTGTTAAATGCTGAATGCTGCTCCATATAATGCTGCTCTTCTGTGTCCATTATCCTCTTGTTATATGCTGAATGCTGCTCCATGTGATGCTCCTCTTCTGTGTCCATTATCCTCTTGTTATATGCTAATGGTGCTCTATATGATGCTCCTCTTCTGTGTCCATTATCCTCTTGTTATATGTTGAATGCTGCTCCATATGATGCACCTCTTCTATGTGCATTATCCTCTTGTTATATGCTGAATGCTGCTCCATATGATGCTCCACTTCTGTGTCCATTATCTTCTTGTTATATGCTGAATGCTGCTCCATATGACGCTCCACTCCTGTGCCCATTATCTTCTTGTTATATGCTGAATGCTGCTCCATATGATGCTCCTCTTCTGTGTTCATTATCCTCTTGTTATATGCTGAAGTCTGCTTCATATGATGCTCCACTTCTGTGTCCGTCAACCTCTTGTTATATGCTGAATGCTGCTCCATATGATGCTCCTCGTCTGTGTCCATGATCCTCTTGTTATATCCTGAAAGCTAATCCATATGATGTTCCACTTCTGTGTCCATTATCCTCTTGTTATATATTGAATGCTGCTCCATATGATGCTCCTCTTCTATGTCCATTATCCTATTGTTATATGCTGAATGCTGCTCCATATGATGCTCCTCTTCTGTGTCCACTATCCTATTGTTATATGCTGAAGTCTGCTCCTTATGATGCTCCAATTCTGTGTCCATCATCCTCTTGTGATATGCTGAATGCTGCTCCATATGATGCTCCTCTTATGTGTCCATTATCCTCTTGTTATATGCTGAATGCTGCTCCATATGATGCTCCTCTTCTGTGTCCATTATCCTCTTGTTATATGCTGAATGCTGCTCCATATGATGCTCCTCTTCTGTGTCCATTATCCTCTTGTTATACCCTGAATGCTGCTCCATGTGATGCTCCTCTTCTGTGTCCATTATCCTCTTGTTATATGCTAATGGTGCTCCATATGATGCTCCTCTTCTGTGTCCATTATCCTCTTGTTATATGTTGAATGCTGCTCCATATGATGCTCCTCTTCTATGTGCATTATCCTCTTGTTATATGCTGAATGCTGCTCCATATGATGCTCCACTTCTGTGTCCATTATCTTCTTGTTATATGCTGAATGCTGCTCCATATGACGCTCCACTCCTGTGCCCATTATCTTCTTGTTATATGCCGAATGCTTCTCCGTATGATGCTCCGCTTCTGTGTCCATTATCCTCTTGTTATATCCTGAATGCTGTTCCATATGATGCTCCTCTTCTGCGTCTATTATCCTCTTGTTATATGCTGAATGCTGCTCCATATGATGCTCCTCTTCTGTGTCCATTATCCTCTTGTTATATGCTGAATGCTGCTCCATATTATGCTCCACTTCTGTGTCCATCATCCTCTTGATATGTGCTGAATGCTACTCCATATGACGCTCCTCTTCTGTGTTCATTATCCTCTTGTTATATGCCGAATTATTCTCCATATGATGCTCCGCTTCTGTGTCCATCATCCTCTTGTTATGTGCTGAATGGTGCTCCATATGATGCTCCACTTCTGTGTCCATTATCCTCTTGTTATATGCCGAATGCTTCTCCATATGATGCTCCGCTTCTGTGTCCATTATCCTCTTGTTATATGCTGAATGCTGCTCCATATGATGCTCCTCTTCTGTGTCCATTATCCTCTTGTTATATGCTGAATGCTGCTCCATATGATGCTCCTCTTCTGTGTCCATTATCCTCTTGTTATATCCTGAATGCTGCTCCATATGATACTGCTCTTCTGTGTCCATCATCCTCTTGTTATATGCTAAATGCTGCTCCATTTGATGCTCCTCTTCTGTGTCCATTATCGTCTTGTTATATGCTGAATGCTGCTCCATATGATGCTCCAATCCTGTGTCCATAATCCTCTTGTTATATGCTGAATGCTGCTCCATATGATGCTCCTCTTCTGTGTCCATCATACTCTTGTTATATGCTGACTGCTCTCCATATGATACTCCACTTCTGTGTCCATTATCCTCTTGTTATATGCTGAATGCTGCTCCATATGATGCTCCTCTTCTGTGTCCATTATCCTCTTGTTATATGCTGAATGCTGCTCCATATGATGCTCCACTTCTGTGTCCATTATCCTCTTGTTATATGCTGAATGCTGCTTCATATGATGCTCCACTGCTGTGTCTATTATCGTCTTGTTATATGCTGAATGCTGCTCCATATGATGCTCCTCTTCTGTGTCCATCATCCTCTTGTTATATGCTGAATGCTGCTCCATATGATGCTCCACTTCTGTGTCCATTATCCTCTTGTTATATGCTGAATGCTGCTTCATATGATGCTCCGCTGCTGTGTCCATTATCCTCTTGTTATATGCTGAATGCTGCTCCATATGTTGCTCCACTTCTGTGTCCAGTATCCTCTTGTTATATGCTGAATGCTGCTTCATATGATGCTCCTCTTCTGTGTCCATTATATTCTTGTTATATGCTGAATACTGCTCCATATGATACTCGTCGTCTATGTCTATCATCCTCTTGTTATATGCTGAATGCTGCTCCATATGATGCTCCTCTTTTGTGTTCATTATCGTCTTGTTATATGCTGAATGTTGCTACATATGATGCTCCAGTCCTCGTCCATAATCCTCTTGTTATATGCTTGAATGCTGCTCCATACGATGCTCCTCTTCTGTGTCCATTATCCTCTTGTTATATGCTGAATGCTGCTCCATATGATGCTCCACTTCTGTCTCCATCATCCTCTTGTTATATGCTGAATGCTGCTTCATATGATGCTACGCTTCTGTGTCCATCAACCTCTTGTTATATGCTGACTGCATCTCCATATGATGCTCCTCTTCTGATTCCATTATCCTCTTGTTATATCCTGAATGCTGCTCCATATGATGCTCCGCTTCTGTCTCCATCATCCTCTTGTTATATGCTGAATGCTGCTCCATATGATGCTCCGCTTCTGTCTCCATCATCCTCTTGTTATATGCTGAATGCTGCTCCATATGATGCTCCTCTTCTGCGTCCATTATCCTCTTCTTATATGCCGAATGCTGCTGCATATAATGCTCCAATCCTGTGTCCATATTCCTCTTGTTATATGCTGAATGCTGCTCCATATGATGCTCCTGTTCTGTTTCCATCATCCTCTTGTTATATGCTGAATGCTGCTCCATATGACGCTCCACTCCTGTGCCCATTATCTTCTTGTTATATGCTGAATGCTGCTCCATATGATGCTCCTCGTCTGTGTCCATTATCCTCTTGTTATATGCTGAAGTCTGCTCCATATGATGCTCCTCTTCTGTATCCATTATCCTCTTGTTAAATGCTGAAACGCTGCTCCATATGATGCTCCTCTTCTGTGTCAATTATCCTTTTGTTATATGCTGAATGCTGCTCCATATGATGCTCCACTTCTGTGTCCGTCATCCTCTTGTTATTAGCTGAATGCTGCACCATATGATGCTCCTCTTCTGTGTCCATGATCCTCTTGTTATATGCTGAAGTCTGCTCCATATGATGCTCCAATTCTGTGTCCATTATCCTCTTGTCATATGCCGAATGCTGCTCCAAGTGTTGCTCCTCTTCTGTGTCCATTATCCTCTTGTTATATGCTGAATGCTGCTCCATATGATGCTCCTCTTCTGTGTCCATTATCCTCTTGTTAAATGCTGAATGCTGCTCCATATGATGCTGCTCTTCTGTGTCCATTATCCTCTTGTTATATGCTGAATGCTTTTCCATATGATGCTCCTCTTCTGTGTCCATTATCCTCTTGTTATATGCTAATGGTGCTCCATATGATGCTCCTCTTCTGTGTCCATTATCCTCTCGTTATATGTTGAATGCTGCTCCATATGATGCTCTTCTTCTATGTGCATTATCCTCTTGTTATATGCTGAATGCTGCTCCATATGATGCTCCACTTCTGTGTCCATTATCTTCTTGTTATATGCTGAATGCTGCTCCATATGACGCTCCACTCCTGTGCCCATTATCTTCTTGTTATATGCTGAATGCTGCTGCATATGATGCTCCTCTTCTGTGTTCATTATCTTCTTGTTATATGCTGAAGTTTGCTTCATATGATGCTCCAATTCTGTGTCCATTATCCTCTTGTTATATGCCGAATGCTGCACCATATGATGCTCCTCTTCTGTATCCATTATCCTCTTGTTAAATGCTGAAAAGCTGCTCCATATGATGCTCCTCTTCTGTGTCCATTATCCTCTTCTTATATGCTGAATGCTGCTCCATATGATGCTCCACTTCTGTGTCCGTCATCCTCTTGTTATATGCTGAATGCTCCTGCATATGATGCTCCTCTTCTGTGTCCATGATCCTCTTGTTATATGCTGAAAGCTAATCCATATGATGCTCCACTTCTGTGTCCATTATCCTCTTGTTATATGCTGAATGCTGCTCCATATGATGCTCCTCTTCTATGTCCATTATCCTATTGTTATATGCTGAATGCTGCTCCATATGATGCTCCACTCTGTGTCCACTATCCTATTGTTATATGCTGAAGTCTGCTCCATATGATGCTCCAATTCTGTGTCCATCATCCTTTTGTGATATGCTGAATGCTGCTCCATATGATGCTCCTCTTCTGTGTCCATCATCCTCTTGTTATATGCCGAATGCTTCTCCGTATGATGCTCCGCTTCTGTGTCCATTATCCTCTTTTTATATCCTGAATGCTGCTCCATATGATGCTCCTCTTCTGCGTCCATTAGCCTCTTGTTATATGCTGAATGCTGCTCCATATGATGCTCCTCTTCTGTGTCCATTATCCTCTTTTATATGCTGAATGCTGCTCCATATTATGCTCCACTTCTGTGTCCATCATCCTCTTGATATGTGCTGAATGCTACTCCATATGACGCTCCTCTTCTGTGTCCATTATCCTCTTGTTATATGCTGAATGCTGCTCCATATTATGCTCCACTTCTGTGTCCATCATCCTCTTGATATGTGCTGAATGCTGCTCCATATGATGCTCCTCTTCTGTGTCCATTATCCTCTTGTTATATGCTGAATGCTGCTCCATATGATGCTCCTCTTCTGTGTCCATTATCCTCTTGTTATATGCTGAATGCTGCTTCATATGATGCTCCTCTTCTGTGTCCATCATCCTCTTGTTATATGCTGAATGCTGCTCCATATGATGCTCCTCTTCTGTGTCCATCATCCTCTTGTTATATCCTGAATGCTGCTCCATATGATACTCCTCTTCTGTGTCCATTATCCTCTTGTTATATGCTGAATGCTGCTCCATATGATGCTCCTCTTCTGTGTCCATCATCCTCTTGTTATGTGCTGAATGCTGCTCCATATGATACTCCTCTTCTGTGTCCATTATCCTTTTGTTATGTGCTGAATGCTGCTCCATATGATGCTCCTCTTCTGTGTCCATCATCCTCTTGTTATATGCTGAATGCTGCTCCATATGATGCTCCTCTTCTGTGTCCATTATCCTCTTGTTATATCCTGAATGCTGCTCCATATGATACTCCTCTTCTGTGTCCATCATCCTCTTGTTATATCCTGAATGCTGCTCCATATGATGCTCCTCTTCTGTGTCCATTATCCTCTTGTTATATGCTGAATGCTGCTTCATATGATGCTCCTCTTCTGTGTCCATCATCCTCTTGTTATATCCTGAATGCTGCTCCATATGATACTCCTCTTCTGTGTCCATCATCCTCTTGTTATATGCTGAATGCTGCTCCATATGATGCTCCTCTTCTGTGTCCATTATCGTCTTGTTATATGCTGAATGCTGCTCCATATGATGCTCCAATCCTGTGTCCATAATGCTCTTGTTATATGCTGAATGCTGCTCCATATGATGCTCCTCTTCTGTGTCCATCATCCTCTTGTTATATGCTGAAGGCTGCTCCATATAATGCTCCAATCCTGTGTCCATCATCCTCTTGTTATATGCTGAATGCTGCTCCATATGATGCTCTAATTCTGTGTCCATTATCCTCTTGTTATATGCTGAATGCTGCTTCATATGATGCTCCACTGTGTGTCTATTATCCTCTTGTTATATGCTGAATGCTGCTCCATACGATGCTCCACTTCTGTGTCCAGTATCCTCTTGTTATATGCTGAATGCTGCTTCATACGATGCTCCTCTTCTGTGTCCATTATATTCTTGTTATATGCTGAATACTGCTCCATATGATACTCGTCTTCTGTGTCCATCATCCTCTTGTTATATGCTGAATGCTGCTCCATATGATGCTCCTCTTCTGTGTCCATTATCGTCTTGTTATATGCTGAATGTTGCTCCATATGATGCTCCAGTCCTGGTCCATAATCCTCTTGTTATATGCTTGAATGCTGCTCCATACGATGCTCCTCTTCTGTGTCCATTATATTCTTGTTATATCCTGAATGCTGCTCCATATGATGCTCCAGTCCTGGTCCATAATCCTCTTGTTATATGCTTGAATGCTGCTCCATACGATGCTCCTCTTCTGTGTCCATTATATTCTTGTTATATCCTGAATGCTGCTCCATATGATGCTCCGCTTCTGTCTCCATCATCCTCTTGTTATATGCTGAATGCTGCTTCATATGATGCTCCGCTTCTGTGTCCATCAACCTCTTGTTATATGCTGACTGCATCTCCATATGATGCTCCTCTTCTGATTCCATTATCCTCTTGTTATATCCTGAATGCTGCTCCATATGATGCTCCTCTTCTGCGTCCATTATCCTCTTGTTATATGCTGAATGCTGCTGCATATGATGCTCCAATCCTGTGTCCATATTCCTCTTGTTATATGTTGAATGCTGCTCAATATGATGCTCCTGTTCTCTTTCCATCATCCTCTTGTTATATGCTGAATGCTGCTCCATATGATGCTCCTCTTCTGTGTCCATCATCCTCTTGTTATATGCTGAATGCTGCTCCATATGATGCACCACTTCTGTGTCCATTATCCTCTTGTTATATGCTGAATGCTGCTCCATATGATGCTCCTCTTCTGTGTCCATTATCCCCTTGTTATATGCTGAATGTTGCTCCATATGATGCTCCACTTCTGTGTCCATTATCCTCTTGTTATATGCTGAATGCTGCTCCATATGATGCTCCTCTTCTGTGTCCATTATCCTCTTGTTATATGCTGAATGTTGCTCCATATGATGCTCCTCTTCTGTGTCCATCATCCTCTTGTTATATGCTGAATGCTGCTCCATATGATGCTCCACTTCTGTGTCCATTATCCTCTTGTTATATGCTGAATGCTGCTCCATATGATGCTCCTCTTCTGTGTCCATTATCGTCTTGTTATATGCTGAATGTTGCTCCATATGATGCTCCAGTCCTCGTCCATAATCCTCTTGTTATATGCTGAATGCTGCTCCATATGATGCTCCTCTTCTGAATCCATTATCCTCTTGTTATATCCTGAATGCTGCTCCATATGATGCTCCTCTTCTGTGTCCATGATCCTCTTGTTATATGCTGGATGGTGCTCTACATGATGCTCCTCTTCTGTGTCCATAATCCTCTTGTTATATGCTGAATGCTGCTCCATATGATGCTCCTGTTCTGTTTCCATCATCCTCTTGTTATATGCTGAATGCTGCTCCATATGATGCTCCTCTTCTGTGTCCATAATCCTCTTGTTATATGCTGAATGCTGCTCCATATGATGCTCCACTTCTGTGTCCATTATCCTCTTGTTATATGCTGAATGCTGCTCCATATGATGCTCCTCTTCTGTGTCCATTATCCTCTTGTTATATGCTGAATGCTGCTCCATATGATGCTCCTCTTCTGTGTCCATTATCCTCTTGTTATATGCTGAATGCTGCTCCATTTGATGCTCTCTTCTGTGTCCGTTATCCTCTTGTTATATGCTGAATGCTGCTCCATATGATGCTCCTCCTTCGGTGTCCATCATCCTCTGGTTATATGCTGAATGCTGCTCCATATGATGCTCCTCTTCTTTGTCCATTATCGTATTGTTATATGCTGAATGCTGCTCCATATGATGCTCCAATCCTGTCTCCATAATCCTCTTGTTATATGCTGAACGCTGCTCCATATGATGCTCCTCTTCTGTGTCCATTATCCTCCTGTTATATCCTGAATGCTGCTCCATATGATGCTCCTCTTCTGTGTCCATGATCCTCTTGTTATATGCTGGATGGTGCTCTACATGATGCTCCTCTTCTGTGTCCATTATCCTCTTGTTATATGCTGAATGCTGCTCCATATGATGCTCCTCTTCTGTGTCCATGATCCTCTTGTTATATGCTGAAAGCTGCTCCATATGACGCTCCACTCCTGTGTCCATTATCTTCTTGTTATATGCTGAATATTGCTCCATATGATGCTCCTCTTCTGTGTCCATTATCCTCTTGTTATATCCTGAAAGCTGCTCCATATGGACGCTCCACTCTGTGCCCATTATCTTCTTGTTATATGCTGAATGCTGCTCCATATGATGCTCCTCTTCTGTATCCATTATCCTCTTGTTAATGCTGAAAGCTGCTCTATATGATGCTCCTCTTCTGTGTCAATTATCCTCTTGTTATATGCTGAATGCTGCTCCATATGATGCTCCACTTCTGTGTCCGTCATCCTCTTGTTATTAGCTGAATGCTGCACCATATGATGCTCCTCTTCTGTGTCCATGCTCCTCTTGTTATATGCTGAAAGCTAATCCATATGATGCTCCACTTCTGTGTCCATTATCCTCTTGTTATATGCTGAATGCTGCTCCATATGATGCTCCTCTTGTATGTCCATTATCCTATTGTTATATGCTGAATGCTGCTCATATGATGCTCCTCTTCTGTGTCCATTTTCCTCTTGTTATATGCTGAATGCTGCTCCATATGATGCTCCTCTTCTGTGTCCATTATCCTCTTGTTATATGCTGAATGCTGCTCCATATGATGCTCCTCCTCTGTGTCCATTATCCTCTTGTTATATGCAGAATACTGCTCCATATGATGCTCCAATCCTGTGTCCATAATCCTCTTGTTATATGCTTAATGCTGCTCCATATGATGCTCCTCTTCGTGTCCATTATCCTCTGTTATATGCCGAATGCTGCTCCAAGTGTTGCTCTCTCTTCTGTGTCCATTATCCTCTTGTTATATGCTGAATGCTGCTCCATATGATGCTCCTCTTCTGTGTCCATTATCCTCTTGTTAAATGCTGAATGCTGCTCCATATAATGCTGTCCTTCTGTGTCAATTATCCTCTTGTTATATGCTGAATGCTGCTCCATATGATGCTCCTCTTCTGTGTCCATTATCCTCTTGTTATATGCTAATGGTGCTCCGTATGATGCTCCTCTTCTGTGCCATTATCCTCTTGTTATATGTTGAATGCTGCTCCATATGATGCTCCTATTCTATGTGCATTATCCTCTTGTTATATGCTGAATGCTGCTCCATATGATGCTCACTTCTGTGTCCATTATCTTCTTGTTATATGCTGAATGCTGCTCCATATGACGCTCCACTCCTGTGCCCATTATCTTCTTGTTATATGCTGAATGCTGCTCATATGATGCTCCTCTTCTGTGTTCATTATCCTCTTGTTATATGCTGAAGTCTGCTTCATATGATGCTCCAATTCTGTGTCCATTTCCTCTTGTTATATGCTGAATGCTGCTCCATATGATGCTCCTTCTGTGTCCATTATCCTCTTGTTATACCCTGAATGCTGCTCATGTGATGCTCCTCTTCTGTGTCCATTATCCTCTTGTTATATGCTAATGGTGCTCCATATGATGCTCCTCTTCTGTGTCCATTATCCTCTTGTTATATGTTGAATGCTGCTCCATATGATGCTCTCTTCTATGTGCATTATCCTCTTGTTATATGCTGAATGCTGCTCCATATGATGCTCACTTCTGTGTCCATTATCTTCTTGTTATATGCTGAATGCTGCTCCATATGACGCTCCACTCTGTGCCCATTATCTTCTTGTTATATGCCGAATGCTTCTCCGTATGATGCTCCCGCTTCTGTGTCCATTATCCTCTTGTTATATCCTGAATGCTGTTCCATATGATGCTCCCTCTTCTGCGTCTATTATCCTCTTGTTATATGCTGAATGCTGCTCCATATGATGCTCCTCTTCTGTGTCCATTATCCTCTTGTTATATGCTGAATGCTGCTCCATATTATGCTCCACTTCTGTGTCCATCATCCTCTTGATATGTGCTGAATCGTACTCCATATGACGCTCCTCTTCTGTGTTCATTATCCTCTTGTATATGCCGAATTATTCTCCATATGATGCTCCGCTTCTGTGTCCATCATCCTCTTGTTATGTGCTGAATGGTGTCCATATGATGCTCCACTTCTGTGTCCATTATCCCTTTGTTATATGCCGAATGCTTCTCCATATGATGCTCCGCTTCTGTGTCCATTATCCTCTTGTTATATGCTGAATGCTGCTCCATATGATGCTCCTCTTCTGTGTCCATTATCCTCTTGTTATATGCTGAATGCTGCTCCATATGATGCTCTCTTCTGTGTCCATTATCCTCTTGTTATATCCTGAATGCTGCTCCATATGATACTGCTCTTCTGTGTCCATCATCCTCTTGTTATATGCTAAATGCTGCTCCATTTGATGCTCCTCTTCTGTGTCCATTATCGTCTTGTATATGCTGAATGCTGCTCCATATGATGCTCCAATCCTGTGTCCATAATCCTCTTGTTATATGCTGAATGCTGCTCCATATGATGCTCCTCTTCTGTGTCCATCATACTCTTGTTATATGCTGACTGCTCTCCATATGATACTCCACTTCTGTGTCCATTATCCTCTGTTATATGCTGAATGCTGCTCCATATGAAGCTCCTCTTCTGTGTCC
>JAUKNL010000411.1:0-78888 GCA_030765065.1 Deroplatys truncata | reverse complement strand
ACCATAATACACCTTAAAATAGCAATAAAAGAGAGTTTACGTTAAGTCAAGAAATAAGAACTTTTACTCTCTAGTGAGCGTAAAATCGTGTTTTCTTGACTTTTTTTAAAAGTGCGGAAAAGTCATATAAATGGACATATAAGACCATAATACACCTTCAAATAGCACTTAAAGTGAGTTTCCGACATGTCATGAAATAAGAATTTTTACTCTCTGGTGAGCGAAAAATCGTGTTTTCTTGACTTTTTTCAAAGTGCGGAAAAGTCATATAAATGGACATATCGGACCATAATACACCTTAAAATAGCAATAAAACTGAGTTTACGTTAAGTCAAGAAATAAAACATTTTACTTTCTAGTGAGCGTAAAATCGTGTTTTCTTGACTTTTTTTAAAAGTGCGGAAAAGTCATATAAATCGACATATCGGACCATAATACACCTTAAAATAGCAATAAAACTGAGTTTACGTTAAGTCAAGAAATAAAACATTTTACTCTCTAGTGAGCGAAAAATCGTGTTTTCTTGACTTTTTTCAAAGTGCGGAAAATGCATATAAATGGACATATCACAACATAATACACCTTTAAATAGCAATAAAAGTGAATTTCCGACAAGTCATGAAATAAGAATTTTTACTCTCTGGTGAGCGAAATATCGTGTTTTCTTCTCTTTTTTCAAAGTGCGGAAAAGTCATATAAATCGACATATTAGACCATAATACACCTTAAAATAGCAATAAAAGAGAGTTTACGTTAAGTCAAGAAATGAGAATCTTTACTCTCTAGTGAGCGTAAAATCATGTTTTCTTGACTTTTTTCAAAGTGCTGAAAAGTCATATAAAATGAAATATCACACCATAGTTCACCTTAAAATAGTAATAAAAGTGAGTTTCCGACTAGTCATGAAATAAGAATTTTTACTCTGTAGTGAGCGAAAAATCGTGTTTTCTTGACTTTTTTCAAAGTGCGGAAAAGTCATATAAATCGACATATCGGACCATAATACACCTTAAAATAGCAATAAAACTGAGTTTACGTTAAGTCAAGAAATAAAACATTTTACTCTCTAGTGAGCGAAAAATCGTGTTTTCTTGACTTTTTTCAAAGTGCGGAAAAATGCATATAAATGGACATATCACACCATAATACACCTTTAAATAGCAATAAAAGTGAGTTTCCGACAAGTCATGAAATAAGAATTTTTACTCTCTGGTGAGCGAAAAATCGTGTTTTCTTCTCTTTTTTCAAAGTGCGGAAAAGTCATATAAATCGACATATTAGACCATAATACACCTTAAAATAGCAATAAAAGAGAGTTTACGTTAAGTCAAGAAATGAGAATTTTTACTCTCTAGTGAGTGTAAAATCATGTTTTCTTGACTTTTTTCAAAGTGCTGAAAAGTCATATAAAATGAAATATCACACCATAGTTCACCTTAAAATAGTAATAAAAGTGAGTTTCCGACAAGTCATGAAATAAGAATTTTTACTCTGTAGTGATCGAAAAATCGTGTTTTCTTGACTTTTTTCAAAGTGCGGAAAAGTCATATAAATCGACATATCGGACCATAATACACCTTAAAATAGCAAAAAAACTGAGTTTACGTTAAGTCAAGAAATAAAACATTTTACTCTCTAGTGATCGAAAAATCGTGTTTTTTGACTTTTTTCAAAGTGCGGAAAATGCATATAAATGGACATATCACACCATAATACACCTTAAAATAGCAATAAAAGTGAGTTTCCGACAAGTCATGAAATAAGAATTTTTACTCTCTGGTGAGCGAATAATCGTGTTTTCTTGACTTTTTTCAAAGTGCGGAAAAGTCATATAAATGGACATATTAGACCATAATACACCTTAAAATAGCAATAAAAGAGAGTTTACTTTAAGTCAAGAAATAAGAATTTTTACTCTCTAGTGAGCGTAAAATCGTGTTTTCTTGACTTTTTTCAAAGTGCGGAAAAGTCATATAAATCGACATATCGGACCATAATACACCTTAAAATAGCAAAAAAACTGAGTTTACGTTAAGTCAAGAAATAAAACATTTTACTCTCTAGTGATCGAAAAATCGTGTTTTTTGACTTTTTTCAAAGTGCGGAAAATGCATATAAATGGACATATCACACCATAATACACCTTTAAATAGCACTTAAAGTGAGTTTCCGACATGTCATGAAATAAGAATTTTTACTCTCTGGTGAGCGAAAAATCGTGTTTTCTTGACTTTTTTCAAAGTGCGGAAAAGTCATATAAATGGACCTATCGGACCATAATACACCTTAAAATAGCAATAAAACTGAGTTTACGTTAAGTCAAGAAATAAAACATTTTACTCTCTAGTGAGCGAAAAATCGTGTTTTCTTGACTTTTTTCAAAGTGCGGAAAATGCATATAAATGGACATATCGGACCATAATACACCTTAAAATAGCAATAAAAGAGAGTTTACGTTAAGTCAAGAAATAAGAACTTTTACTCTCTAGTGAGCGTAAAATCGTGTTTTCTTGACTTTTTTTAAAAGTGCGGAAAAGTCATATAAATCGACATATCGGACCATAATACACCTTAAAATAGCAATAAAACTGAGTTTACGTTAAGTCAAGAAATAAAACATTTTACTCTCTAGTGAGCGAAAAATCGTGTTTTCTTGACTTTTTTCAAAGTGCGGAAAATGCATATAAATGGACATATCACACCATTATACACCTTTAAATAGCAATAAAAGTGAGTTTCCGACAAGTCATGAAATAAGAATTTTTACTCTCTGGTGAGCGAAAAATCGTGTTTTCTTCTCTTTTTTCAAAGTGCGGAAAAGTCATATAAATCGACATATTAGATCATAATACACCTTAAAATAGCAATAAAAGAGAGTTTACGTTAAGTCAAGAAATGAGAATTTTTACTCTCTAGTGAGCGTAAAATCATGTTTTCTTGACTTTTTTCAAAGTGCTGAAAAGTCATATAAAATTAAATATCACTCCATAGTTCACCTTAAAATAGTAATAAAAGTGAGTTTCCGACAAGTCATGAAATAAGAATTTTTACTCTGTAGTGAGCGAAAAATCGTGTTTTCTTGACTTTTTTCAAAGTGCGGAAAAGTCATATAAATGGACATATCACACCATAATACACCTTTAAATAGCAATAAAAATGAGTTTCCGACAAGTCATTAAATAAGAATTTTTACTCTCTGGTGAGCGAAAAATCGTGTTTTCTTCTCTTTTTTCAAATTGCGGAAAAGTCATATAAATCGACATATTAGACCATAATACACCTTAAAATAGCAATAAAAGAGAGTTTTCACACCATAATACACCTTTAAATAGCAATAAAAATGAGTTTCCGACAAGTCATTAAATAAGAATTTTTACTCTCTGGTGAGCGAAAAATCGTGTTTTCTTCTCTTTTTTCAAATTGCGGAAAAGTCATATAAATCGACATATTAGACCATAATACACCTTAAAATAGCAATAAAAGAGAGTTTACGTTAAGTCAAGAAATGAGAGTTTTTACTCTCTAGTGAGCGTAAAATCATGTTTTCTTGACTTTTTTCAAATTGCTGAAAAGTCATATAAAATGAAATATCACACCATAGTTCACCTTAAAAAAGTAATAAAAGTGAGTTTCCGACTAGTCATGAAATAAGAATTTTTACTCTGTAGTGAGCGAAAAATCGTGTTTTCTTAACTTTTTTCAAAGTGCGGAAAAGTCATTTAAATCGACATATCGGACCATAATACACCTTAAAATAGCAATAAAACTGAGTTTACGTTAAGTCAAGAAATAAAACATTTTACTCTCTAGTGAGCGAAAAATCGTGTTTTCTTGACTTTTTTCAAAGTGCGGAAAATGCATATAAATCGACATATCACACCATAATACACCTTTAAATAGCAATAAAAGTGAGTTTCCGACAAGTCATGAAATAAGAATTTTTACTCTCTGGTGAGCGAAAAATCGTGTTTTCTTCTCTTTTTTCAAAGTGCGGAAAAGTCATATAAATCGACATATTAGACCATAATACACCTTAAAATAGCAATAAAAGAGAGTTTACGTTAAGTCAAGAAATGAGAATTTTTACTCTCTAGTGAGCGTAAAATCATGTTTTCTTGACTTTTTTCAAAGTGCTGAAAAGTCATATAAAATGAAATATCACACCATAGTTCACCTTAAAATAGTAATAAAAGTGAGTTTCCGACAAGTCATGAAATAAGAATTTTTACTCTGTAGTGATCGAAAAATCGTGTTTTCTTGACTTTTTTCAAAGTGCGGAAAAGTCATATAAATCGACATATCGGACCATAATACACCTTAAAATAGCAAAAAAACTGAGTTTACGTTAAGTCAAGAAATAAAACATTTTACTCTCTAGTGATCGAAAAATCGTGTTTTTTGACTTTTTTCAAAGTGCGGAAAATGCATATAAATGGACATATCACACCATAATACACCTTAAAATAGCAATAAAAGTGAGTTTCCGACAAGTCATGAAATAAGAATTTTTACTCTCTGGTGAGCGAAAAATCGTGTTTTCTTGACTTTTTTCAAAGTGCGGAAAAGTCATATAAATGGACATATTAGACCATAATACACCTTAAAATAGCAATAAAAGAGAGTTTACTTTAAGTCAAGAAATAAGAATTTTTACTCTCTAATGAGCGTAAAATCGTGTTTTCTTGACTTTTTTCAAAGTGCGGAAAAGTCATATAAATGGACATATAAGACCATAATACACCTTTAAATAGCACTTAAAGTGAGTTTCCGACATGTCATGAAATAAGAATTTTTACTCTCTGGTGAGCGAAAAATCGTGTTTTCTTGACTTTTTTCAAAGTGCGGAAAAGTCATATAAATGGACCTATCGGACCATAATACACCTTAAAATAGCAATAAAACTGAGTTTACGTTAAGTCAAGAAATAAAACATTTTACTCTCTGGTGAGCGAAAAATCGTGTTTTCTTGACTTTTTTCAAAGTGCGGAAAATGCATATAAATGGACATATCACACCATAATACACCTTAAAATAGCAATAAAAGAGAGTTTACGTTAAGTCAAGAAATAAGAACTTTTACTCTCTAGTGAGCGTAAAATCGTGTTTTCTTGACTTTTTTTAAAAGTGCGGAAAAGTCATATAAATCGACATATCGGACCATAATACACCTTAAAATAGCAATAAAACTGAGTTTACGTTAAGTCAAGAAATAAAACATTTTACTCTCTAGTGAGCGAAAAAACGTGTTTTCTTGACTTTTTTCAAAGTGCGGAAAATGCATATAAATGGACATATCACACCATTATACACCTTTAAATAGCAATAAAAGTGAGTTTCCGACAAGTCATGAAATAAGAATTTTTACTCTCTGGTGAGCGAAAAATCGTGTTTTCTTCTCTTTTTTCAAAGTGCGGAAAAGTCATATAAATCGACATATTAGACCATAATACACCTTAAAATAGCAATAAAAGAGAGTTTACGTTAAGTCAAGAAATGAGAATTTTTACTCTCTAGTGAGCGTAAAATCATGTTTTCTTGACTTTTTTCAAAGTGCTGAAAAGTCATATAAAATTAAATATCACACCATAGTTCACCTTAAAATAGTAATAAAAGTGAGTTTCCGACAAGTCATGAAATAAGAATTTTTACTCTGTAGTGAGCGAAAAATCGTGTTTTCTTGACTTTTTTCAAAGTGCGGAAAAGTCATATAAATGGACATATCACACCATAATACACCTTTAAATAGCAATAAAAATGAGTTTCCGACAAGTCATTAAATAAGAATTTTTACTCTCTGGTGAGCGAAAAATCGTGTTTTCTTCTCTTTTTTCAAATTGCGGAAAAAGTCATATAAATCGACATATTAGACCATAATACACCTTAAAATAGCAATAAAAGAGAGTTTACGTTAAGTCAAGAAATGAGAGTTTTTACTCTCTAGTGAGCGTAAAATCATGTTTTCTTGACTTTTTTCAAAGTGCTGAAAAGTCAGATAAAATGAAATATCACACCATAGTTCACCTTAAAATAGTAATAAAAGTGAGTTTTCGACAAGTCATGAAATAAGAATTTTTACTCTGTAGTGAGCGAAAAATCGTGTTTTCTTGACTTTTTTCAAAGTGCGGAAAAGTCATATAAATGGACATATCACACCATAATACACCTTAAAATAGCAATAAAAGAGAGTTTACGTTAAGTCAAGAAAAAAGAACTTTTACTCTCTAGTGAGCGTAAAATCGTGTTTTCTTGACTTTTTTTAAAAGTGCGGAAAAGTCATATAAGTCGACATATCGGACCATAATACACCTTAAAATAGCAATAAAACTGAGTTTACGTTAAGTCAAGAAATAAGAACTTTTACTCTCTAGTGAGCGAAAAATCGTGTTTTCTTGACTTTTTTCAAAGTGCGGAAAAGTCATATAAATGGACATATAAGACCATAATACACCTTCAAATAGCACTTAAAGTGAGTTTCCGACATGTCATGAAATAAGAATTTTTACTCTCTGGTGAGCGAGAAATCGTGTTTTCTTGACTTTTTTCAAAGTGCGGAAAAGTCATATAAATGGACATATCGGACCATAATACACCTTAAAATAGCAATAAAACGGAGTTTACGTTAAGTCAAGAAATAAAACATTTTACTTTCTAGTGAGCGTAAAATCGTGTTTTCTTGACTTTTTTTAAAAGTGCGGAAAAGTCATATAAATCGACATATCGGACCATAATACACCTTAAAATAGCAATAAAACTGAGTTTACGTTAAGTCAAGAAATAAAACATTTTACTCTCTAGTGAGCGAAAAATCGTGTTTTCTTGACTTTTTTCAAAGTGCGGAAAATGCATATGAATGGACATATCACAACATAATACACCTTTAAATAGCAATAAAAGTGAATTTCCGACAAGTCATGAAATAAGAATTTTTACTCTCTGGTGAGCGAAATATCGTGTTTTCTTCTCTTTTTTCAAAGTGCGGAAAAGTCATATAAATCGACATATTAGACCATAATACACCTTAAAATAGCAATAAAAGAGAGTTTACGTTAAGTCAAGAAATGAGAATCTTTACTCTCTAGTGAGCGTAAAATCATGTTTTCTTGACTTTTTTCAAAGTGCTGAAAAGTCATATAAAATGAAATATCACACCATAGTTCACCTTAAAATAGTAATAAAAGTGAGTTTCCGACTAGTCATGAAATAAGAATTTTTACTCTGTAGTGAGCGAAAAATCGTGTTTTCTTGACTTTTTTCAAAGTGCGGAAAAGTCATATAAATCGACATATCGGACCATAATACACCTTAAAATAGCAATAAAACTGAGTTTACGTTAAGTCAAGAAATAAAACATTTTACTCTCTAGTGAGCGAAAAATCGTGTTTTCTTGACTTTTTTCAAAGTGCGGAAAATGCATATAAATGGACATATCACACCATAATACACCTTTAAATAGCAATAAAAGTGAGTTTCCGACAAGTCATGAAATAAGAATTTTTACTCTCTGGTGAGCGAAAAATCGTGTTTTCTTCTCTTTTTTCAAAGTGCGGAAAAGTCATATAAATCGACATATTAGACCATAATACACCTTAAAATAGCAATAAAAGAGAGTTTACGTTAAGTCAAGAAATGAGAATTTTTACTCTCTAGTGAGCGTAAAATCATGTTTTCTTGACTTTTTTCAAAGTGCTGAAAAGTCATATAAAATGAAATATCACACCATAGTTCACCTTAAAATAGTAATAAAAGTGAGTTTCCGACAAGTCATGAAATAAGAATTTTTACTCTGTAGTGATCGAAAAATCGTGTTTTCTTGACTTTTTTCAAAGTGCGGAAAAGTCATATAAATCGACATATCGGACCATAATACACCTTAAAATAGCAATAAAAGAGAGTTTACGTTAAGTCAAGAAATGAGAATTTTTACTCTCTAGTGAGCGTAAAATCATGTTTTCTTGACTTTTTTCAAAGTGCGGAAAAGTCATATAAATGGACATATCACACCATAATACACCTTAAAATAGCAATAAAAGTGAGTTTCCGACAAGTCATGAAATAAGAATTTTTACTCTCTGGTGAGCGAAAAATCGTGTTTTCTTGACTTTTTTCAAAGTGCGGAAAAGTCATATAAATGGACATATTAGACCATAATACACCTTAAAATAGCAATAAAAGAGAGTTTACGTTAAGTCAAGAAATAAGAACTTTTACTCTCTAGAGAGCGCAAAATCGTGTTTTCTTGACTTTTTTTAAAAGTGCGGAAAAGTCATAAAAATCGACATATCGGACCATAATACACCTTAAAATAGCAATAAAACTGAGTTTAAGTTAAGTCAAGAAATAAAACATTTTACTCTCTAGTGAGAGAAAAATCGTGTTTTCTTGACTTTTTTCAAAGTGCGGAAAATGCATATAAATGGACATATTAGACCATAATACACCTTAAAATAGCAATAAAAGAGAGTTTACGTTAAGTCAAGAAATAAGAATTTTGCTCTCTAGTGAGCGTAAAATCGTGTTTTATTGACTTTTTTCAAAGTGCGGAAAAGTGATATAAATGGACATATAAGACCATAATACACCTTTAAATAGCACTTAAAGTGAGTTTCCGACATGTCATGAAATAAGAATTTTTACTCTCTGGTGAGCGAAAAATCGTGTTTTCTTGACTTTTTTCAAAGTGCGGAAAAGTCATATAAATGGACCTATCGGACCATAATACACCTTAAAATAGCAATAAAACTGAGTTTACGTTAAGTCAAGAAATAAAACATTTTACTCTCTAGTGAGCGAAAAATCGTGTTTTCTTGACTTTTTTCAAAGTGCGGAAAATGCATATAAATGGACATATCACACCATTATACACCTTTAAATAGCAATAAAAGTGAGTTTCCGACAAGTCATGAAATAAGAATTTTTACTCTCTGGTGAGCGAAAAATCGTGTTTTCTTCTCGTTTTTCAAAGTGCGGAAAAGTCATATAAATCGACATATTAGACCATAATACACCTTAAAATAGCAATAAAAGAGAGTTTACGTTAAGTCAAGAAATAAGAACTTTTACTCTCTAGTGAGCGTAAAATCGTGTTTTCTTGACTTTTTTTAAAAGTGCGGAAAAGTCATATAAGTCGACATATCGGACCATAATACACCTTAAAATAGCAATAAAACTGAGTTTACGTTAAGTCAAGAAATAAGAACTTTTACTCTCTAGTGAGCGAAAAATCGTGTTTTCTTGACTTTTTTCAAAGTGCGGAAAAGTCATATAAATGGACATATAAGACCATAATACACCTTCAAATAGCACTTAAAGTGAGTTTCCGACATGTCATGAAATAAGAATTTTTACTCTCTGGTGAGCGAAAAATCGTGTTTTCTTGACTTTTTTCAAAGTGCGGAAAAGTCATATAAATGGACATATCGGACCATAATACACCTTAAAATAGCAATAAAACTGAGTTTACGTTAAGTCAAGAAATAAAACATTTTACTTTCTAGTGAGCGTAAAATCGTGTTTTCTTGACTTTTTTTAAAAGTGCGGAAAAGTCATATAAATCGACATATCGGACCATAATACACCTTAAAATAGCAATAAAACTGAGTTTACGTTAAGTCAAGAAATAAAACATTTTACTCTCTAGTGAGCGAAAAATCGTGTTTTCTTGACTTTTTTCAAAGTGCGGAAAATGCATATAAATGGACATATCACAACATAATACACCTTTAAATAGCAATAAAAGTGAATTTCCGACAAGTCATGAAATAAGAATTTTTACTCTCTGGTGAGCGAAATATCGTGTTTTCTTCTCTTTTTTCAAAGTGCGGAAAAGTCATATAAATCGACATATTAGACCATAATACACCTTAAAATAGCAATAAAAGAGAGTTTACGTTAAGTCAAGAAATGAGAATTTTTACTCTCTAGTGAGCGTAAAATCATGTTTTCTTGACTTTTTTCAAAGTGCTGAAAAGTCATATAAAATGAAATATCACACCATAGTTCACCTTAAAATAGTAATAAAAGTGAGTTTCCGACTAGTCATGAAATAAGAATTTTTACTCTGTAGTGAGCGAAAAATCGTGTTTTCTTAACTTTTTTCAAAGTGCGGAAAAGTCATTTAAATCGACATATCGGACCATAATACACCTTAAAATAGCAATAAAACTGAGTTTACGTTAAGTCAAGAAATAAAACATTTTACTCTCTAGTGAGCGAAAAATCGTGTTTTCTTGACTTTTTTCAAAGTGCGGAAAATGCATATAAATGGACATATCACACCATAATACACCTTTAAATAGCAATAAAAGTGAGTTTCCGACAAGTCATGAAATAAGAATTTTTACTCTCTGGTGAGCGAAAAATCGTGTTTTCTTCTCTTTTTTCAAAGTGCGGAAAAGTCATATAAATCGACATATTAGACCATAATACACCTTAAAATAGCAATAAAAGAGAGTTTACGTTAAGTCAAGAAATGAGAATTTTTACTCTCTAGTGAGCGTAAAATCATGTTTTCTTGACTTTTTTCAAAGTGCTGAAAAGTCATATAAAATGAAATATCACACCATAGTTCACCTTAAAATAGTAATAAAAGTGAGTTTCCGACAAGTCATGAAATAAGAATTTTTACTCTCTGGTGAGCGAAAAATCGTGTTTTCTTCTCTTTTTTCAAAGTGCGGAAAAGTCATATAAATCGACATATTAGACCATAATACACCTTAAAATAGCAATAAAAGAGAGTTTACGTTAAGTCAAGAAATGAGAATTTTTACTCTCTAGTGAGCGTAAAATCATGTTTTCTTGACTTTTTTCAAAGTGCTGAAAAGTCATTTAAAATGAAATATCACACCATAGTTCACCTTAAAATAGTAATAAAGGTGAGTTTCCGACAAGTCATGAAATAAGAATTTTTACTCTGTAGTGAGCGAAAAATCGTGTTTTCTTGACTTTTTTCAAAGTGCGGAACAGTCATATAAATCGACATATCGGACCATAATACACCTTAAAATAGCAATAAAACTGAGTTTACGTTAAGTCAAGAAATAAAACATTTTACTCTCTAGTGAGCGAAAAATCGTGTTTTCTTGACTTTTTTCAAAGTGCGGAAAAGTCATATAAATGTACATATCACACCATAATACACCTTTAAATAGCAATAAAAGTGAGTTTCCGACAAGTCATGAAATAAGAATTTTATACTCTCTGGTGAGCGAAAAATCGTGTTTTCTTGACTTTTTTCAAAGTGCGGAAAAGTCATATAAATGGACATATCGGACCCTAATACACCTTAAAATAGCAATAAAACTGAGTTTACGTTAAGTCAAGAAATAAAACATTTTACTCTCTAGTGAGCGAAAAATCGTGTTTTCTTGACTTTTTTCAAAGTGCGGAAAATGCATATAAATGGACATATCACACCATAATACACCTTAAAATAGCAATAAAAGAGAGTTTACGTTAAGTCAAGAAATAAGAACTTTTACTCTCTAGTGAGCGTAAAATCGTGTTTTCTTGACTTTTTTTAAAAGTGCGGTAAAGTCATATAAGTCGACATATCGGACCATAATACACCTTAAAATAGCAATAAAACTGAGTTTACGTTAAGTCAAGAAATAAAACATTTTACTCTCTAGTGAGCGAAAAATCGTGTTTTCTTGAATTTTTTCAAAGTGCGGAAAAGTCATATAAATGGACATATAAGACCATAATACACCTTTAAATAGCACTTAAAGTGAGTTTCCGACATGTCATGAAATAAGAATTTTTACTCTCTGGTGAGCGAAAAATCGTGTTTTCTTCTCTTTTTTCAAAGTGCGGAAAAGTCATATAAATCGACATATTAGACCATAATACACCTTAAAATAGCAATAAAAGAGAGTTTACGTTAAGTCAAGAAATGAGAATTTTTACTCTCTAGTGAGCGTAAAATCATGTTTTCTTGACTTTTTTCAAAGTGCTGAAAAGTCATATAAAATTAAATATCACACCATAGTTCACCTTAAAATAGTAATAAAAGTGAGTTTCCGACAAGTCATGAAATAAGAATTTTTACTCTGTAGTGAGCGAAAAATCGTGTTTTCTTGACTTTTTTCAAAGTGCGGAAAAGTCATATAAATGGACATATCACACCATAATACACCTTTAAATAGCAATAAAAATGAGTTTCCGACAAGTCATTAAATAAGAATTTTTACTCTCTGGTGAGCGAAAAATCGTGTTTTCTTCTCTTTTTTCACATTGCGGAAAAGTCATATAAATCGACATATTAGACCATAATACACCTTAAAATAGCAATAAAAGAGAGTTTACGTTAAGTCAAGAAATGAGAGTTTTTACTCTCTAGTGAGCGTAAAATCATGTTTTCTTGACTTTTTTCAAAGTGCTGAAAAGTCAGATAAAATGAAATATCACACCATAGTTCACCTTAAAATAGTAATAAAACTGAGTTTCCGACAAGTCATGAAATAAGAATTTTTACTCTGTAGTGAGCGAAAAATCGTGTTTTCTTGACTTTTTTCACAGTGCGGAAAAGTCATATAAATGGACATATCACACCATAATACACCTTAAAATAGTAATAAAACTGAGTTTCCGACAAGTCATGAAATAAGAATTTTTACTCTGTAGTGAGCGAAAAATCGTGTTTTCTTGACTTTTTTCAAAGTGCGGAAAAGTCATATAAATGGACATATAAGACCATAATACACCTTCAAATAGCACTTAAAGTGAGTTTCCGACATGTCATGAAATAAGAATTTTTACTCTCTGGTGAGCGAAAAATCGTGTTTTCTTGACTTTTTTCAAAGTGCGGAAAAGTCATATAAATGGACATATCGGACCATAATACACCTTAAAATAGCAATAAAACTGAGTTTACGTTAAGTCAAGAAATAAAACATTTTACTTTCTAGTGAGCGTAAAATCGTGTTTTCTTGACTTTTTTTAAAAGTGCGGAAAAGTCATATAAATCGACATATCGGACCATAATACACCTTAAAATAGCAATAAAACTGAGTTTACGTTAAGTCAAGAAATAAAACATTTTACTCTCTAGTGAGCGAAAAATAGTGTTTTCTTGACTTTTTTCAAAGTGCGGAAAATGCATATAAATGGACATATCACAACATAATACACCTTTAAATAGCAATAAAAGTGAATTTCCGACAAGTCATGAAATAAGAATTTTTACTCTCTGGTGAGCGAAATATCGTGTTTTCTTCTCTTTTTTCAAAGTGCGGAAAAGTCATATAAATCGACATATTAGACCATAATACACCTTAAAATAGCAATAAAAGAGAGTTTACGTTAAGTCAAGAAATGAGAATTTTTACTCTCTAGTGAGCGTAAAATCATGTTTTCTTGACTTTTTTCAAAGTGCTGAAAAGTCATATAAAATGAAATATCACACCATAGTTCACCTTAAAATAGTAATAAAAGTGAGTTTCCGACTAGTCATGAAATAAGAATTTTTACTCTGTAGTGAGCGAAAAATCGTGTTTTCTTAACTTTTTTCAAAGTGCGGAAAAGTCATTTAAATCGACATATCGGACCATAATACACCTTAAAATAGCAATAAAACTGAGTTTACGTTAAGTCAAGAAATAAAACATTTTACTCTCTAGTGAGCGAAAAATCGTGTTTTCTTGACTTTTTTCAAAGTGCGGAAAATGCATATAAATGGACATATCACACCATAATACACCTTTAAATAGCAATAAAAGTGAGTTTCCGACAAGTCATGAAATAAGAATTTTTACTCTCTGGTGAGCGAAAAATCGTGTTTTCTTCTCTTTTTTCAAAGTGCGGAAAAGTCATATAAATCGACATATTAGACCATAATACACCTTAAAATAGCAATAAAAGAGAGTTTACGTTAAGTCAAGAAATGAGAATTTTTACTCTCTAGTGAGCGTAAAATCATGTTTTCTTGACTTTTTTCAAAGTGCTGAAAAGTCATATAAAATGAAATATCACACCATAGTTCACCTTAAAATAGTAATAAAAGTGAGTTTCCGACAAGTCATGAAATAAGAATTTTTACTCTGTAGTGATCGAAAAATCGTGTTTTCTTGACTTTTTTCAAAGTGCGGAAAAGTCATATAAATCGACATATCGGACCATAATACACCTTAAAATAGCAAAAAAACTGAGTTTACGTTAAGTCAAGAAATAAAACATTTTACTCTCTAGTGATCGAAAAATCGTGTTTTTTGACTTTTTTCAAAGTGCGGAAAATGCATATAAATGGACATATCACACCATAATACACCTTAAAATAGCAATAAAAGTGAGTTTCCGACAAGTCATGAAATAAGAATTTTTACTCTCTGGTGAGCGAAAAATCGTGTTTTCTTGACTTTTTTCAAAGTGCGGAAAAGTCATATAAATGGACATATTAGACCATAATACACCTTAAAATAGCAATAAAAGAGAGTTTACTTTAAGTCAAGAAATAAGAATTTTTACTCTCTAGTGAGCGTAAAATCGTGTTTTCTTGACTTTTTTCAAAGTGCGGAAAAGTCATATAAATGGACATATAAGACCATAATACACCTTTAAATAGCACTTAAAGTGAGTTTCCGACATGTCATGAAATAAGAATTTTTACTCTCTGGTGAGCGAAAAATCGTGTTTTCTTGACTTTTTTCAAAGTGCGGAAAAGTCATATAAATGGACCTATCGGACCATAATACACCTTAAAATAGCAATAAAACTGAGTTTACGTTAAGTCAAGAAATAAAACATTTTACTCTCTGGTGAGCGAAAAATCGTGTTTTCTTGACTTTTTTCAAAGTGCGGAAAATGCATATAAATGGACATATCACACCATAATACACCTTAAAATAGCAATAAAAGAGAGTTTACGTTAAGTCAAGAAATAAGAACTTTTACTCTCTAGTGAGCGTAAAATCGTGTTTTCTTGACTTTTTTTAAAAGTGCGGAAAAGTCATATAAATCGACATATCGGACCATAATACACCTTAAAATAGCAATAAAACTGAGTTTACGTTAAGTCAAGAAATAAAACATTTTACTCTCTAGTGAGCGAAAAAACGTGTTTTCTTGACTTTTTTCAAAGTGCGGAAAATGCATATAAATGGACATATCACACCATTATACACCTTTAAATAGCAATAAAAGTGAGTTTCCGACAAGTCATGAAATAAGAATTTTTACTCTCTGGTGAGCGAAAAATCGTGTTTTCTTCTCTTTTTTCAAAGTGCGGAAAAGTCATATAAATCGACATATTAGACCATAATACACCTTAAAATAGCAATAAAAGAGAGTTTACGTTAAGTCAAGAAATGAGAATTTTTACTCTCTAGTGAGCGTAAAATCATGTTTTCTTGACTTTTTTCAAAGTGCTGAAAAGTCATATAAAATTAAATATCACACCATAGTTCACCTTAAAATAGTAATAAAAGTGAGTTTCCGACAAGTCATGAAATAAGAATTTTTACTCTGTAGTGAGCGAAAAATCGTGTTTTCTTGACTTTTTTCAAAGTGCGGAAAAGTCATATAAATGGACATATCACACCATAATACACCTTTAAATAGCAATAAAAATGAGTTTCCGACAAGTCATTAAATAAGAATTTTTACTCTCTGGTGAGCGAAAAATCGTGTTTTCTTCTCTTTTTTCAAATTGCGGAAAAGTCATATAAATCGACATATTAGACCATAATACACCTTAAAATAGCAATAAAAGAGAGTTTACGTTAAGTCAAGAAATGAGAGTTTTTACTCTCTAGTGAGCGTAAAATCATGTTTTCTTGACTTTTTTCAAAGTGCTGAAAAGTCAGATAAAATGAAATATCACACCATAGTTCACCTTAAAATAGTAATAAAACTGAGTTTCCGACAAGTCATGAAATAAGAATTTTTACTCTGTAGTGAGCGAAAAATCGTGTTTTCTTGACTTTTTTCAAAGTGCGGAAAATGCATATAAATGGACATATCACACCATAATACACCTTAAAATAGCAATAAAAGAGAGTTTATGTTAAGTCAAGAAATAAGAACTTTTACTCTCTAGTGAGCGTAAAATCGTGTTTTCTTGACTTTTTTTAAAAGTGCGGAAAAGTCATATAAGTCGACATATCGGACCATAATACACCTTAAAATAGCAATAAAACTGAGTTTACGTTAAGTCAAGAAATAAGAACTTTTACTCTCTAGTGAGCGAAAAATCGTGTTTTCTTGACTTTTTTCAAAGTGCGGAAAAGTCATATAAATGGACATATAAGACCATAATACACCTTCAAATAGCACTTAAAGTGAGTTTCCGACATGTCATGAAATAAGAATTTTTACTCTCTGGTGAGCGAAAAATCGTGTTTTCTTGACTTTTTTCAAAGTGCGGAAAAGTCATATAAATGGACATATCGGACCATAATACACCTTAAAATAGCAATAAAACTGAGTTTACGTTAAGTCAAGAAATAAAACATTTTACTTTCTAGTGAGCGTAAAATCGTGTTTTCTTGACTTTTTTTAAAAGTGCGGAAAAGTCATATAAATCGACATATCGGACCATAATACACCTTAAAATAGCAATAAAACTGAGTTTACGTTAAGTCAAGAAATAAAACATTTTACTCTCTAGTGAGCGAAAAATCGTGTTTTCTTGACTTTTTTCAAAGTGCGGAAAATGCATATAAATGGACATATCACAACATAATACACCTTTAAATAGCAATAAAAGTGAATTTCCGACAAGTCATGAAATAAGAATTTTTACTCTCTGGTGAGCGAAATATCGTGTTTTCTTCTCTTTTTTCAAAGTGCGGAAAAGTCATATAAATCGACATATTAGACCATAATACACCTTAAAATAGCAATAAAAGAGAGTTTACGTTAAGTCAAGAAATGAGAGTCTTTACTCTCTAGTGAGCGTAAAATCATGTTTTCTTGACTTTTTTCAAAGTGCTGAAAAGTCATATAAAATGAAATATCACACCATAGTTCACCTTAAAATAGTAATAAAAGTGAGTTTCCGACTAGTCATGAAATAAGAATTTTTACTCTGTAGTGAGCGAAAAATCGTGTTTTCTTGACTTTTTTCAAAGTGCGGAAAAGTCATATAAATCGACATATCGGACCATAATACACCTTAAAATAGCAATAAAACTGAGTTTACGTTAAGTCAAGAAATAAAACATTTTACTCTCTAGTGAGCGAAAAATCGTGTTTTCTTGACTTTTTTCAAAGTGCGGAAAATGCATATAAATGGACATATCACACCATAATACACCTTTAAATAGCAATAAAAGTGAGTTTCCGACAAGTCATGAAATAAGAATTTTTACTCTCTGGTGAGCGAAAAATCGTGTTTTCTTCTCTTTTTTCAAAGTGCGGAAAAGTCATATAAATCGACATATTAGACCATAATACACCTTAAAATAGCAATAAAAGAGAGTTTACGTTAAGTCAAGAAATGAGAATTTTTACTCTCTAGTGAGCGTAAAATCATGTTTTCTTGACTTTTTTCAAAGTGCTGAAAAGTCATATAAAATGAAATATCACAGCATAGTTCACCTTAAAATAGTAATAAAAGTGAGTTTCCGACAAGTCATGAAATAAGAATTTTTACTCTGTAGTGATCGAAAAATCGTGTTTTCTTAACTTTTTTCAAAGTGCGGAAAAGTCATATAAATCGACATATCGGACCATAATACACCTTAAAATAGCAATAAAAGAGAGTTTACGTTAAGTCAAGAAATGAGAATTTTTACTCTCTAGTGAGCGTAAAATCATGTTTTCTTGACTTTTTTCAAAGTGCTGAAAAGTCATATAAAATGAAATATCACACCATAGTTCACCTTAAAATAGTAATAAAAGTGAGTTTCCGACTAGTCATGAAATAAGAATTTTTACACTGTAGTGAGCGAAAAATCGTGTTTTCTTAACTTTTTTCAAAGTGCGGAAAAGTCATTTAAATCGACATATCGGACCATAATACACCTTAAAATAGCAATAAAACTGAGTTTACGTTAAGTCAAGAAATAAAACATTTTACTCTCTAGTGAGCGAAAAATCGTGTTTTCTTGACTTTTTTCAAAGTGCGGAAAATGCATATAAATGGACATATCACACCATAATACACCTTTAAATAGCAATAAAAGTGAGTTTCCGACAAGTCATGAAATAAGAATTTTTACTCTCTGGTGAGCGAAAAATCGTGTTTTCTTCTCTTTTTTCAAAGTGCGGAAAAGTCATATAAATCGACATATTAGACCATAATACACCTTAAAATAGCAATAAAAGAGAGTTTACGTTAAGTCAAGAAATGAGAATTTTTACTCTCTAGTGAGCGTAAAATCATGTTTTCTTGACTTTTTTCAAAGTGCTGAAAAGTCATATAAAATGAAATATCACACCATAGTTCACCTTAAAATAGTAATAAAAGTGAGTTTCCGACAAGTCATGAAATAAGAATTTTTACTCTGTAGTGATCGAAAAATCGTGTTTTCTTGACTTTTTTCAAAGTGCGGAAAAGTCATATAAATCGACATATCGGACCATAATACACCTTAAAATAGCAAAAAAACTGAGTTTACGTTAAGTCAAGAAATAAAACATTTTACTCTCTAGTGATCGAAAAATCGTGTTTTTTGACTTTTTTCAAAGTGCGGAAAATGCATATAAATGGACATATCACACCATAATACACCTTAAAATAGCAATAAAAGTGAGTTTCCGACAAGTCATGAAATAAGAATTTTTACTCTCTGGTGAGCGAAAAATCGTGTTTTCTTGACTTTTTTCAAAGTGCGGAAAAGTCATATAAATGGACATATTAGACCATAATACACCTTAAAATAGCAATAAAAGAGAGTTTACTTTAAGTCAAGAAATAAGAATTTTTACTCTCTAGTGAGCGTAAAATCGTGTTTTCTTGACTTTTTTCAAAGTGCGGAAAAGTCATATAAATGGACATATAAGACCATAATACACCTTTAAATAGCACTTAAAGTGAGTTTCCGACATGTCATGAAATAAGAATTTTTACTCTCTGGTGAGCGAAAAATCGTGTTTTCTTGACTTTTTTCAAAGTGCGGAAAAGTCATATAAATGGACCTATCGGACCATAATACACCTTAAAATAGCAATAAAACTGAGTTTACGTTAAGTCAAGAAATAAAACATTTTACTCTCTGGTGAGCGAAAAATCGTGTTTTCTTGACTTTTTTCAAAGTGCGGAAAATGCATATAAATGGACATATCACACCATAATACACCTTAAAATAGCAATAAAAGAGAGTTTACGTTAAGTCAAGAAATAAGAACTTTTACTCTCTAGTGAGCGTAAAATCGTGTTTTCTTGACTTTTTTTAAAAGTGCGGAAAAGTCATATAAATCGACATATCGGACCATAATACACCTTAAAATAGCAATAAAACTGAGTTTACGTTAAGTCAAGAAATAAAACATTTTACTCTCTAGTGAGCGAAAAAACGTGTTTTCTTGACTTTTTTCAAAGTGCGGAAAATGCATATAAATGGACATATCACACCATTATACACCTTTAAATAGCAATAAAAGTGAGTTTCCGACAAGTCATGAAATAAGAATTTTTACTCTCTGGTGAGCGAAAAATCGTGTTTTCTTCTCTTTTTTCAAAGTGCGGAAAAGTCATATAAATCGACATATTAGACCATAATACACCTTAAAATAGCAATAAAAGAGAGTTTACGTTAAGTCAAGAAATGAGAATTTTTACTCTCTAGTGAGCGTAAAATCATGTTTTCTTGACGTTTTTCAAAGTGCTGAAAAGTCATATAAAATTAAATATCACACCATAGTTCACCTTAAAATAGTAATAAAAGTGAGTTTCCGACAAGTCATGAAATAAGAATTTTTACTCTGTAGTGAGCGAAAAATCGTGTTTTCTTGACTTTTTTCAAAGTGCGGAAAATGCATATAAATGGACATATCACACCATAATACACCTTAAAATAGCAATAAAAGAGAGTTTACGTTAAGTCAAGAAATAAGAACTTTTACTCTCTAGTGAGCGTAAAATCGTGTTTTCTTGACTTTTTTTAAAAGTGCGGAAAAGTCATATAAGTCGACATATCGGACCATAATACACCTTAAAATAGCAATAAAACTGAGTTTACGTTAAGTCAAGAAATAAGAACTTTTACTCTCTAGTGAGCGAAAAAATCGTGTTTTCTTGACTTTTTTCAAAGTGCGGAAAAGTCATATAAATGGACATATCGGACCATAATACACCTTAAAATAGCAATAAAACTGAGTTTACGTTAAGTCAAGAAATAAAACATTTTACTTTCTAGTGAGCGTAAAATCGTGTTTTCTTGACTTTTTTTAAAAGTGCGGAAAAGTCATATAAATCGACATATCGGACCATAATACACCTTAAAATAGCAATAAAACTGAGTTTACGTTAAGTCAAGAAATAAAACATTTTACTCTCTAGTGAGCGAAAAATCGTGTTTTCTTGACTTTTTTCAAAGTGCGGAAAATGCATATAAATGGACATATCACAACATAATACACCTTTAAATAGCAATAAAAGTGAATTTCCGACAAG
Source organism: Deroplatys truncata (assembly GCA_030765065.1). NCBI lineage: Eukaryota > Metazoa > Arthropoda > Insecta > Mantodea > Mantidae > Deroplatys > Deroplatys truncata. Next base: position 58,337 of record JAUKNL010000411.1, on the reverse strand, counting down.
TCATGAAATAAGAATTTTTACTCTCTGGTGAGCGAAATATCGTGTTTTCTTCTCTTTTTTCAAAGTGCGGAAAAGTCATATAAATCGACATATTAGACCATAATACACCTTAAAATAGCAATAAAAGAGAGTTTACGTTAAGTCAAGAAATGAGAATCTTTACTCTCTAGTGAGCGTAAAATCATGTTTTCTTGACTTTTTTCAAAGTGCTGAAAAGTCATATAAAATGAAATATCACACCATAGTTCACCTTAAAATAGTAATAAAAGTGAGTTTCCGACTAGTCATGAAATAAGAATTTTTACTCTGTAGTGAGCGAAAAATCGTGTTTTCTTGACTTTTTTCAAAGTGCGGAAAAGTCATATAAATCGACATATCGGACCATAATACACCTTAAAATAGCAATAAAACTGAGTTTACGTTAAGTCAAGAAATAAAACATTTTACTCTCTAGTGAGCGAAAAATCGTGTTTTCTTGACTTTTTTCAAAGTGCGGAAAATGCATATAAATGGACATATCACACCATAATACACCTTTAAATAGCAATAAAAGTGAGTTTCCGACAAGTCATGAAATAAGAATTTTTACTCTCTGGTGAGCGAAAAATCGTGTTTTCTTCTCTTTTTTCAAAGTGCGGAAAAGTCATATAAATCGACATATTAGACCATAATACACCTTAAAATAGCAATAAAAGAGAGTTTACGTTAAGTCAAGAAATGAGAATTTTTACTCTCTAGTGAGCGTAAAATCATGTTTTTCTTGACTTTTTTCAAAGTGCTGAAAAGTCATATAAAATGAAATATCACAGCATAGTTCACCTTAAAATAGTAATAAAAGTGAGTTTCCGACAAGTCATGAAATAAGAATTTTTACTCTGTAGTGATCGAAAAATCGTGTTTTCTTGACTTTTTTCAAAGTGCGGAAAAGTCATATAAATCGACATATCGGACCATAATACACCTTAAAATAGCAATAAAAGAGAGTTTACGTTAAGTCAAGAAATGAGAATTTTTACTCTCTAGTGAGCGTAAAATCATGTTTTCTTGACTTTTTTCAAAGTGCGGAAAAGTCATATAAATGGACATATCACACCATAATACACCTTAAAATAGCAATAAAAGTGAGTTTCCGACAAGTCATGAAATAAGAATTTTTACTCTCTGGTGAGCGAAAAATCGTGTTTTCTTGACTTTTTTCAAAGTGCGGAAAAGTCATATAAATGGACATATTAGACCATAATACACCTTAAAATAGCAATAAAAGAGAGTTTACGTTAAGTCAAGAAATAAGAACTTTTACTCTCTAGAGAGCGCAAAATCGTGTTTTCTTGACTTTTTTTAAAAGTGCGGAAAAGTCATAAAAATCGACATATCGGACCATAATACACCTTAAAATAGCAATAAAACTGAGTTTAAGTTAAGTCAAGAAATAAAACATTTTACTCTCTAGTGAGAGAAAAATCGTGTTTTCTTGACTTTTTTCAAAGTGCGGAAAATGCATATAAATGGACATATTAGACCATAATACACCTTAAAATAGCAATAAAAGAGAGTTTACGTTAAGTCAAGAAATAAGAATTTTGCTCTCTAGTGAGCGTAAAATCGTGTTTTATTGACTTTTTTCAAAGTGCGGAAAAGTGATATAAATGGACATATAAGACCATAATACACCTTTAAATAGCACTTAAAGTGAGTTTCCGACATGTCATGAAATAAGAATTTTTACTCTCTGGTGAGCGAAAAATCGTGTTTTCTTGACTTTTTTCAAAGTGCGGAAAAGTCATATAAATGGACCTATCGGACCATAATACACCTTAAAATAGCAATAAAACTGAGTTTACGTTAAGTCAAGAAATAAAACATTTTACTCTCTAGTGAGCGAAAAATCGTGTTTTCTTGACTTTTTTCAAAGTGCGGAAAATGCATATAAATGGACATATCACACCATAATACACCTTAAAATAGCAATAAAAGAGAGTTTACGTTAAGTCAAGAAATAAGAACTTTTACTCTCTAGTGAGCGTAAAATCGTGTTTTCTTGACTTTTTTTAAAAGTGCGGAAAAGTCATATAAATCGACATATCGGACCATAATACACCTTAAAATAGCAATAAAACTGAGTTTACGTTAAGTCAAGAAATAAAACATTTTACTCTCTAGTGAGCGAAAAATCGTGTTTTCTTGACTTTTTTCAAAGTGCGGAAAATGCATATAAATGGACATATCACACCATAATACACCTTTAAATAGCAATAAAAGTGAGTTTCCGACAAGTCATGAAATAAGAATTTTTACTCTCTGGTGAGCGAAAAATAGTGCTTTCTTCTCTTTTTTCAAAGTGCGGAAAAGTCATATAAATCGACATATTAGACCATAATACACCTTAAAATAGCAATAAAAGAGAGTTTACGTTAAGTCAAGAAATGAGAATTTTTACTCTCTAGTGAGCGTAAAATCATGTTTTCTTGACTTTTTTCAAAGTGCTGAAAAGTCATATAAAATTAAATATCACACCATAGTTCACCTTAAAATAGTAATAAAAGCGAGTTTCCGACAAGTCATGAAATAAGAATTTTTACTCTGTAGTGAGCGAAAAATCGTGTTTTCTTGACTTTTTTCAAAATGCGGAAAAGTCATATAAATGGACATATCACACCATAATACACCTTTAAATAGCAATAAAAATGAGTTTCCGACAAGTCATGAAATAAGAATTTTTACTCTCTGGTGAGCGAAAAATCGTGTTTTCTTCTCTTTTTTCAAATTGCGAAAAAGTCATATAAATCGACATATTATACCATAATACACCTTAAAATAGCAATAAAAGAGAGTTTACGTTAAGTCAAGAAATGAGAGTTTTTACTCTCTAGTGAGCGTAAAATCATGTTTTCTTGACTTTTTTCAAAGTGCTGAAAAGTCAGATAAAATGAAATATCACACCATAGTTCACCTTAAAATAGTAATAAAAGTGAGTTTCCGACAAGTCATGAAATAAGAATTTTTACTCTGTAGTGAGCGAAAAATCGTGTTTTCTTGACTTTTTTCAAAGTGCGGAAAAGTCATATAAATGGACATATCACACCATAATACACCTTAAAATAGCAATAAAAGAGAGTTTACGTTAAGTCAAGAAATAAGAACTTTTACTCTCTAGTGAGCGTAAAATCGTGTTTTCTTGACTTTTTTTAAAAGTGCGGAAAAGTCATATAAGTCGACATATCGGACCATAATACACCTTAAAATAGCAATAAAACTGAGTTTACGTTAAGTCAAGAAATAAGAACTTTTACTCTCTAGTGAGCGAAAAATCGTGTTTTCTTGACTTTTTTCAAAGTGCGGAAAAGTCATATAAATGGACATATAATACCATAATACACCTTCAAATAGCACTTAAAGTGAGTTTCCGACATGTCATGAAATAAGAATTTTTACTCTCTGGTGAGCGAAAAATCGTGTTTTCTTGACTTTTTTCAAAGTGCGGAAAAGTCATATAAATGGACATATCGGACCATAATACACCTTAAAATAGCAATAAAACTGAGTTTACGTTAAGTCAAGAAATAAAACATTTTACTTTCTAGTGAGCGTAAAATCGTGTTTTCTTGACTTTTTTTAAAAGTGCGGAAAAGTCATATAAATCGACATATCGGACCATAATACACCTTAAAATAGCAATAAAACTGAGTTTACGTTAAGTCAAGAAATAAAACATTTTACTCTCTAGTGAGCGAAAAATCGTGTTTTCTTGACTTTTTTCAAAGTGCGGAAAATGCATATAAATGGACATATCACAACATAATACACCTTTAAATAGCAATAAAAGTGAATTTTCGACAAGTCATGAAATAAGAATTTTTACTCTCTGGTGAGCGAAATATCGTGTTTTCTTCTCTTTTTTCAAAGTGCGGAAAAGTCATATAAATCGACATATTAGACCATAATACACCTTAAAATAGCAATAAAAGAGAGTTTACGTTAAGTCAAGAAATGAGAATCTTTACTCTCTAGTGAGCGTAAAATCATGTTTTCTTGACTTTTTTCAAAGTGCTGAAAAGTCATATAAAATGAAATATCACACCATAGTTCACCTTAAAATAGTAATAAAAGTGAGTTTCCGACTAGTCATGAAATAAGAATTTTTACTCTGTAGTGAGCGAAAAATCGTGTTTTCTTGACTTTTTTCAAAGTGCGGAAAAGTCATATAAATCGACATATCGGACCATAATACACCTTAAAATAGCAATAAAACTGAGTTTACGTTAAGTCAAGAAATAAAACATTTTACTCTCTAGTGAGCGAAAAATCGTGTTTTCTTGACTTTTTTCAAAGTGCGGAAAATGCATATAAATGGACATATCACACCATAATACACCTTTAAATAGCAATAAAAGTGAGTTTCCGACAAGTCATGAAATAAGAATTTTTACTCTCTGGTGAGCGAAAAATCGTGTTTTCTTCTCTTTTTTCAAAGTGCGGAAAAGTCATATAAATCGACATATTAGACCATAATACACCTTAAAATAGCAATAAAAGAGAGTTTACGTTAAGTCAAGAAATGAGAATTTTTACTCTCTAGTGAGCGTAAAATCATGTTTTCTTGACTTTTTTCAAAGTGCTGAAAAGTCATATAAAATGAAATATCACACCATAGTTCACCTTAAAATAGTAATAAAAGTGAGTTTCCGACAAGTCATGAAATAAGAATTTTTACTCTGTAGTGATCGAAAAATCGTGTTTTCTTGACTTTTTTCAAAGTGCGGAAAAGTCATATAAATCGACATATCGGACCATAATACACCTTAAAATAGCAATAAAAGAGAGTTTACGTTAAGTCAAGAAATGAGAATTTTTACTCTCTAGTGAGCGTAAAATCATGTTTTCTTGACTTTTTTCAAAGTGCGGAAAAGTCACATAAATGGACATATCACACCATAATACACCTTAAAATAGCAATAAAAGTGAGTTTCCGACAAGTCATGAAATAAGAATTTTTACTCTCTGGTGAGCGAAAAATCGTGTTTTCTTGACTTTTTTCAAAGTGCGGAAAAGTCATATAAATGGACATATTAGACCATAATACACCTTAAAATAGCAATAAAAGAGAGTTTACGTTAAGTCAAGAAATAAGAACTTTTACTCTCTAGAGAGCGCAAAATCGTGTTTTCTTGACTTTTTTTAAAAGTGCGGAAAAGTCATAAAAATCGACATATCGGACCATAATACACCTTAAAATAGCAATAAAACTGAGTTTAAGTTAAGTCAAGAAATAAAACATTTTACTCTCTAGTGAGAGAAAAATCGTGTTTTCTTGACTTTTTTCAAAGTGCGGAAAATGCATATAAATGGACATATTAGACCATAATACACCTTAAAATAGCAATAAAAGAGAGTTTACGTTAAGTCAAGAAATAAGAATTTTGCTCTCTAGTGTGCGTAAAATCGTGTTTTATTGACTTTTTTCAAAGTGCGGAAAAGTGATATAAATGGACATATAAGACCATAATACACCTTTAAATAGCACTTAAAGTGAGTTTCCGACATGTCATGAAATAAGAATTTTTACTCTCTGGTGAGCGAAAAATCGTGTTTTCTTGACTTTTTTCAAAGTGCGGAAAAGTCATATAAATGGACCTATCGGACCATAATACACCTTAAAATAGCAATAAAACTGAATTTACGTTAAGTCAAGAAATAAAACATTTTACTCTCTAGTGAGCGTAAAATCGTGTTTTCTTGACTTTTTTTAAAAGTGCGAAAAAGTCATATAAATCGACATATCGGACCATAATACACCTTAAAATAGCAATAAAACTGAGTTTACGTTAAGTCAAGAAATAAAACATTTTACTCTCTAGTGAGCGTAAAATCATGTTTTCTTGACTTTTTTCAAAGTGCTGAAAAGTCATATAAAATTAAATATCACACCATAGTTCACCTTAAAATAGTAATAAAAGTGAGTTTCCGACAAGTCATGAAATAAGAATTTTTACTCTGTAGTGAGCGAAAAATCGTGTTTTCTTGACTTTTTTCAAAGTGCGGAAAAGTCATATAAATGGACATATCACACCATAATACACCTTTAAATAGCAATAAAAATGAGTTTCCGAGAAGTCATGAAATAAGAATTTTTACTCTCTGGTGAGCGAAAAATCGTGTTTTCTTCTCTTTTTTCAAATTGCGGAAAAGTCATATAAATCGACATATTAGACCATAATACACCTTAAAATAGCAATAAAAGAGTGTTTACGTTAAGTCAAGAAATGAGAGTTTTTACTCTCTAGTGAGCGTAAAATCATGTTTTCTTGACTTTTTTCAAAGTGCTGAAAAGTCAGATAAAATGAAATATCACACCATAGTTCACCTTAAAATAGTAATAAGAGTGAGTTTCCGACAAGTCATGAAATAAGAATTTTTACTCTGTAGTGAGCGAAAAATCGGGTTTTCTTGACTTTTTTCAAAGTGCGGAAAAGTCATATAAATGGACAAATCGGACCATAATACACCTTAAAATAGCAATAAAACTGAGTTTACGTTAAGTCAAGAAATAAAACATTTTACTCTCTAGTGAGCGAAAAATCGTATTTTCTTGACTTTTTTCAAAGTGCGGAAAATGCATATAAATGGACATATCACACCATAATACACCTTAAAATAGCAATAAAAGAGAGTTTACGTTAAGTCAAGAAATAAGAACTTTTACTCTCTAGTGAGCGTAAAATCGTGTTTTCTTGACTTTTTTTAAAAGTGCGGAAAAGTCATATAAGTCGACATATCGGACCATAATACACCTTAAAATAGCAATAAAACTGAGTTTACGTTAAGTCAAGAAATAAAACATTTTACTCTCTAGTGAGCGAAAAATCGTGTTTTCTTGACTTTTTTCAAAGTGCGGAAAATGCATATAAATGGACATATCACACCATAATACACCTTCAAATAGCACTTAAAGTGAGTTTCCGACATGTCATGAAATAAGAATTTTTACTCTCTGGTGAGCGAAAAATCGTGTTTTCTTGACTTTTTTCAAAGTGCGGAAAAGTCATATAAATGGACATATCGGACCATAATACACCTTAAAATAGCAATAAAACTGAGTTTACGTTAAGTCAAGAAATAAAACATTTTACTCTCTAGTGAGCGTAAAATCGTGTTTTCTTTACTTTTTTTAAAAGTGCGGAAAAGTCATATAAATCGACATATCGGACCATAATACACCTTAAAATAGCAATAAAACTGAGTTTACGTTAAGTCAAGAAATAAAACATTTTACTCTCTAGTGAGCGAAAAATCGTGTTTTCTTGACTTTTTTCAAAGTGCGGAAAATGCATATAAATGGACATATCACAACATAATACACCTTTAAATAGCAATAAAAGTGAATTTCCGACAAGTCATGAAATAAGAATTTTTACTCTCTGGTGAGCGAAATATCGTGTTTTCTTCTCTTTTTTCAAAGTGCGGAAAAGTCATATAAATCGACATATTAGACCATAATACACCTTAAAATAGCAATAAAAGAGACTTTACGTTAAGTCAAGAAATGAGAATTTTTACTCTCTAGTGAGCGTAAAATCATGTTTTCTTAACTTTTTTCAAAGTGCTGAAAAGTCATATAAAATGAAATATCACACCATAGTTCACCTTAAAATAGTAATAAAAGTGAGTTTCCGACAAGTCATGAAATAAGAATTTTTACTCTGTAGTGAGCGAAAAATCGTGTTTTCTTGACTTTTTTCAAAGTGCGGAAAAGTCATATAAATCGACATATCGGACCATTTTACACCTTAAAATAGCAATAAAACTGAGTTTACGTTAAGTCAAGAAATAAAACATTTTACTCTCTAGTGAGCGAAAAATCGTGTTTTCTTGACTTTTTTCAAAGTGCGGAAAATGCATATAAATGGACATATCACACCATAATACACCTTTAAATAGCAATAAAAGTGAGTTTCCGACAAGTCATGAAATAAGAATTTTTACTCTCTGGTGAGCGAAAAATCGTGTTTTCTTGACTTTTTTCAAAGTGCGGAAAAGTCATATAAATGGACATATTAGACCATAATACACCTTAAAATAGCAATAAAAGAGAGTTTACTTTAAGTCAAGAAATAAGAATTTTTACTCTCTAGTGAGCGTAAAATCGTGTTTTCTTGACTTTTTTCAAAGTGCGGAAAAGTCATATAAATGGACATATAAGACCATAATACACCTTTAAATAGCACTTAAAGTGAGTTTCCGACATGTCATGAAATAAGAATTTTTACTCTCTGGTGAGCGAAAAATCGTGTTTTCTTGACTTTTTTCAAAGTGCGGAAAAGTCATATAAATGGACCTATCGGACCATAATACACCTTAAAATAGCAATAAAACTGAGTTTACGTTAAGTCAAGAAATAAAACATTTTACTCTCTGGTGAGCGAAAAATCGTGTTTTCTTGACTTTTTTCAAAGTGCGGAAAATGCATATAAATGGACATATCACACCATAATACACCTTAAAATAGCAATAAAAGAGAGTTTACGTTAAGTCAAGAAATAAGAACTTTTACTCTCTAGTGAGCGTAAAATCGTGTTTTCTTGACTTTTTTTAAAAGTGCGGAAAAGTCATATAAATCGACATATCGGACCATAATACACCTTAAAATAGCAATAAAACTGAGTTTACGTTAAGTCAAGAAATAAAACATTTTACTCTCTAGTGAGCGAAAAATCGTGTTTTCTTGACTTTTTTCAAAGTGCGGAAAATGCATATAAATGGACATATCACACCATTATACACCTTTAAATAGCAATAAAAGTGAGTTTCCGACAAGTCATGAAATAAGAATTTTTACTCTCTGGTGAGCGAAAAATCGTGTTTTCTTCTCTTTTTTCAAAGTGCGGAAAAGTCATATAAATCGACATATTAGACCATAATACACCTTAAAATAGCAATAAAAGAGAGTTTACGTTAAGTCAAGAAATGAGAATTTTTACTCTCTAGTGAGTGTAAAATCATGTTTTCTTGACTTTTTTCAAAGTGCTGAAAAGTCATATAAAATTAAATATCACACCATAGTTCACCTTAAAATAGTAATAAAAGTGAGTTTCCGACAAGTCATGAAATAAGAATTTTTACTCTGTAGTGAGCGAAAAATCGTGTTTTCTTGACTTTTTTCAAAGTGCGGAAAAGTCATATAAATGGACATATCACACCATAATACACCTTTAAATAGCAATAAAAATGAGTTTCCGACAAGTCATTAAATAAGAATTTTTACTCTCTGGTGAGCGAAAAATCGTGTTTTCTTCTCTTTTTTCAAATTGCGGAAAAGTCATATAAATCGACATATTAGACCATAATACACCTTAAAATAGCAATAAAAGAGAGTTTACGTTAAGTCAAGAAATAAGAACTTTTACTCTCTAGTGAGCGTAAAATCGTGTTTTCTTGACTTTTTTTAAAAGTGCGGAAAAGTCATATAAGTCGACATATCGGACCATAATACACCTTAAAATAGCAATAAAACTGAGTTTACGTTAAGTCAAGAAATAAGAACTTTTACTCTCTAGTGAGCGAAAAATCGTGTTTTCTTGACTTTTTTCAAAGTGCGGAAAAGTCATATAAATGGACATATAAGACCATAATACACCTTCAAATAGCACTTAAAGTGAGTTTCCGACATGTCATGAAATAAGAATTTTTACTCTCTGGTGAGCGAAAAATCGTGTTTTCTTGACTTTTTTCAAAGTGCGGAAAAGTCATATAAATGGACAAATCGGACCATAATACACCTTAAAATAGCAATAAAACTGAGTTTACGTTAAGTCAAGAAATAAAACATTTTACTCTCTAGTGAGCGAAAAATCGTGTTTTCTTGACTTTTTTCAAAGTGCGGAAAATGCATATAAATGGACATATCACACCATAATACACCTTAAAATAGCAATAAAAGAGAGTTTACGTTAAGTCAAGAAATAAGAACTTTTACTCTCTAGTGAGCGAAAAATCGTGTTTTCTTGACTTTTTTCAAAGTGCGGAAAATGCATATAAATGGACATATCACAACATAATACACCTTTAAATAGCAATAAAAGTGAATTTCCGACAAGTCATGAAATAAGAATTTTTACTCTCTGGTGAGCGAAATATCGTGTTTTCTTCTCTTTTTTCAAAGTGCGGAAAAGTCATATAAATCGACATATTAGACCATAATACACCTTAAAATAGCAATAAAAGAGAGTTTACGTTAAGTCAAGAAATGACAATCTTTACTCTCTAGTGAGCGTAAAATCATGTTTTCTTGACTTTTTTCAAAGTGCTGAAAAGTCATATAAAATGAAATATCACACCATAGTTCACCTTAAAATAGTAATAAAAGTGAGTTTCCGACTAGTCATGAAATAAGAATTTTTACTCTGTAGTGAGCGAAAAATCGTGTTTTCTTGACTTTTTTCAAAGTGCGGAAAAGTCATATAAATGGACCTATCGGACCATAATACACCTTAAAATAGCAATAAAACTGAGTTTACGTTAAGTCAAGAAATAAAATATTTTACTCTCTAGTGAGCGAAAAATCGTGTTTTCTTGACTTTTTTCAAAGTGCGGAAAATGCATATAAATGGACATATCACACCATAATACACCTTAAAATAGCAATAAAAGAGAGTTTACGTTAAGTCAAGAAATAAGAACTTTTACTCTCTAGTGAGCGTAAAATCGTGTTTTCTTGACTTTTTTTAAAAGTGCGGAAAAGTCATATAAATCGACATATCGGACCATAATACACCTTAAAATAGCAATAAAACTGAGTTTACGTTAAGTCAAGAAATAAAACATTTTACTCTCTAGTGAGCGAAAAATCGTGTTTTCTTGACTTTTTTCAAAGTGCGGAAAATGCATATAAATGGACATATCACACCATTATACACCTTTAAATAGCAATAAAAGTGAGTTTCCGACAAGTCATGAAATAAGAATTTTTACTCTCTGGTGAGCGAAAAATCGTGTTTTCTTCTCTTTTTTCAAAGTGCGGAAAAGTCATATAAATCGACATATTAGACCATAATACACCTTAAAATAGCAATAAAAGAGAGTTTACGTTAAGTCAAGAAATGAGAATTTTTACTCTCTAGTGAGCGTAAAATCATGTTTTCTTGACTTTTTTCAAAGTGCTGAAAAGTCATATAAAATTAAATATCACACCATAGTTCACCTTAAAATAGTAATAAAAGTGAGTTTCCGACAAGTCATGAAATAAGAATTTTTACTCTGTAGTGAGCGAAAAATCGTGTTTTCTTGACTTTTTTCAAAGTGCGGAAAAGTCATATAAATGGACATATCACACCATAATACACCTTTAAATAGCAATAAAAATGAGTTTCCGACAAGTCATTAAATAAGAATTTTTACTCTCTGGTGAGCGAAAAATCGTGTTTTCTTCTCTTTTTTCAAATTGCGGAAAAGTCATATAAATCGACATATTAGACCATAATACACCTTAAAATAGCAATAAAAGAGAGTTTACGTTAAGTCAAGAAATGAGAGTTTTTACTCTCTAGTGAGCGTAAAATCACGTTTTCTTGACTTTTTTCAAAGTGCTGAAAAGTCAGATAAAATGAAATATCACACCATAGTTCACCTTAAAATAGTAATAAAACTGAGTTTCCGACAAGTCATGAAATAAGAATTTTTACTCTGTAGTGAGCGAAAAATCGTGTTTTCTTGACTTTTTTCAAAGTGCGGAAAATGCATATAAATGGACATATCACACCATAATACACCTTAAAATAGCAATAAAAGAGAGTTTACGTTAAGTCAAGAAATAAGAACTTTTACTCTCTAGTGAGCGTAAAATCGTGTTTTCTTGACTTTTTTTTTAAAAGTGCGGAAAAGTCATATAAGTCGACATATCGGACCATAATACACCTTAAAATAGCAATAAAACTGAGTTTACGTTAAGTCAAGAAATAAGAACTTTTACTCTCTAGTGAGCGAAAAATCGTGTTTTCTTGACTTTTTTCAAAGTGCGGAAAAGTCATATAAATGGACATATAAGACCATAATACACCTTCAAATAGCACTTAAAGTGAGTTTCCGACATGTCATGAAATAAGAATTTTTACTCTCTGGTGAGCGAAAAATCGTGTTTTCTTGACTTTTTTCAAAGTGCGGAAAAGTCATATAAATGGACAAATCGGACCATAATACACCTTAAAATAGCAATAAAACTGAGTTTACGTTAAGTCAAGAAATAGAACATTTTACTCTCTAGTGAGCGAAAAATCGTGTTTTCTTGACTTTTTTCAAAGTGCGGAAAATGCATATAAATGGACATATCACACCATAATACACCTTAAAATAGCAATAAAAGAGAGTTTACGTTAAGTCAAGAAATAAGAACTTTTACTCTCTAGTGAGCGAAAAATCGTGTTTTCTTGACTTTTTTCAAAGTGCGGAAAATGCATATAAATGGACATATCACAACATAATACACCTTTAAATAGCAATAAAAGTGAATTTCCGACAAGTCATGAAATAAGAATTTTTACTCTCTGGTGAGCGAAATATCGTGTTTTCTTCTCTTTTTTCAAAGTGCGGAAAAGTCATATAAATCGACATATTAGACCATAATACACCTTAAAATAGCAATAAAAGAGAGTTTACGTTAAGTCAAGAAATGAGAATCTTTACTCTCTAGTGAGCGTAAAATCATGTTTTCTTGACTTTTTTCAAAGTGCTGAAAAGTCATATAAAATGAAATATCACACCATAGTTCACCTTAAAATAGTAATAAAAGTGAGTTTCCGACTAGTCATGAAATAAGAATTTTTACTCTGTAGTGAGCGAAAAATCGTGTTTTCTTGACTTTTTTTAAAGTGCGGAAAAGTCATATAAATGGACCTATCGGACCATAATACACCTTAAAATAGCAATAAAACTGAGTTTACGTTAAGTCAAGAAATAAAACATTTTACTCTCTAGTGAGCGAAAAATCGTGTTTTCTTGACTTTTTTCAAAGTGCGGAAAATGCATATAAATGGACATATCACACCATAATACACCTTAAAATAGCAATAAAAGAGAGTTTACGTTAAGTCAAGAAATAAGAACTTTTACTCTCTAGTGAGCGTAAAATCGTGTTTTCTTGACTTTTTTTAAAAGTGCGGAAAAGTCATATAAATCGACATATCGGACCATAATACACCTTAAAATAGCAATAAAAGAGAGTTTACGTTAAGTCAAGAAATGAGAATTTTTACTCTCTAGTGAGCGTAAAATCATGTTTTCTTGACTTTTTTCAAAGTGCTGAAAAGTCATATAAAATTAAATATCACACCATAGTTCACCTTAAAATAGTAATAAAAGCGAGTTTCCGACAAGTCATGAAATAAGAATTTTTACTCTGTAGTGAGCGAAAAATCGTGTTTTCTTGACTTTTTTCAAAGTGCGGAAAATGCATATAAATGGACATATCACACCATAATACACCTTTAAATAGCAATAAAAATGAGTTTCCGACAAGTCATGAAATAAGAATTTTTACTCTCTGGTGAGCGAAAAATCGTGTTTTCTTCTCTTTTTTCAAATTGCGAAAAAGTCATATAAATCCACATATTAGACCATAATACACCTTAAAATAGCAATAAAAGAGAGTTTACGTTAAGTCAAGAAATGAGAGTTTTTACTCTCTAGTGAGCGTAAAATCATGTTTTCTTGACTTTTTTCAAAGTGCTGAAAAGTCAGATAAAATGAAATATCACACCATAGTTCACCTTAAAATAGTAATAAAAGTGAGTTTCCGACAAGTCATGAAATAAGAATTTTTACTCTGTAGTGAGCGAAAAATCGTGTTTTCTTGACTTTTTTCAAAGTGCGGAAAAGTCATATAAATGGACAAATCGGACCATAATACACCTTAAAATAGCAATAAAACTGAGTTTACGTTAAGTCAAGAAATAAAACATTTTACTCTCTAGTGAGCGAAAAATCGTGTTTTCTTGACTTTTTTCAAAGTGCGGAAAATGCATATAAATGGACATATCACACCATAATACACCTTAAAATAGCAATAAAAGAGAGTTTACGTTAAGTCAAGAAATAAGAACTTTTACTCTCTAGTGAGCGTAAAATCGTGTTTTCTTGACTTTTTTTAAAAGTGCGGAAAAGTCATATAAGTCGACATATCGGACCATAATACACCTTAAAATAGCAATAAAACTGAGTTTACGTTAAGTCAAGAAATAAGAACTTTTACTCTCTAGTGAGCGAAAAATCGTGTTTTCTTGACTTTTTTCAAAGTGCGGAAAAGTCATATAAATGGACATATAAGACCATAATACACCTTCAAATAGCACTTAAAGTGAGTTTCCGACATGTCATGAAATAAGAATTTTTACTCTCTGGTGAGCGAAAAATCGTGTTTTCTTGACTTTTTTCAAAGTGCGGAAAAGTCATATAAATGGACACATCGGACCATAATACACCTTAAAATAGCAATAAAACTGAGTTTACGTTAAGTCAAGAAATAAAACATTTTACTCTCTAGTGAGCGTAAAATCGTGTTTTCTTGACTTTTTTTAAAAGTGCGAAAAAGTCATATAAATCGACATATCGGACCATAATACACCTTAAAATAGCAATAAAACTGAGTTTACGTTAAGTCAAGAAATAAAACATTTTACTCTCTAGTGAGCGTAAAATCATGTTTTCTTGACTTTTTTCAAAGTGCTGAAAAGTCATATAAAATTAAATATCACACCATAGTTCACCTTAAAATAGTAATAAAAGTGAGTTTCCGACAAGTCATGAAATAAGAATTTTTACTCTGTAGTGAGCGAAAAATCGTGTTTTCTTGACTTTTTTCAAAGTGCGGAAAAGTCATATAAATGGACATATCACACCATAATACACCTTTAAATAGCAATAAAAATGAGTTTCCGAGAAGTCATGAAATAAGAATTTTTACTCTCTGGTGAGCGAAAAATCGTGTTTTCTTCTCTTTTTTCAAATTGCGGAAAAGTCATATAAATCGACATATTAGACCATAATACACCTTAAAATAGCAATAAAAGAGTGTTTACGTTAAGTCAAGAAATGAGAGTTTTTACTCTCTAGTGAGCGTAAAATCATGTTTTCTTGACTTTTTTCAAAGTGCTGAAAAGTCAGATAAAATGAAATATCACACCATAGTTCACCTTAAAATAGTAATAAGAGTGAGTTTCCCACAAGTCATGAAATAAGAATTTTTACTCTGTAGTGAGCGAAAAATCGTGTTTTCTTGACTTTTTTCAAAGTGCGGAAAAGTCATATAAATGGACAAATCGGACCATAATACACCTTAAAATAGCAATAAAACTGAGTTTACGTTAAGTCAAGAAATAAAACATTTTACTCTCTAGTGAGCGAAAAATCGTGTTTTCTTGACTTTTTTCAAAGTGCGGAAAATGCATATAAATGGACATATCACACCATAATACACCTTAAAATAGCAATAAAAGAGAGTTTACGTTAAGTCAAGAAATAAGAACTTTTACTCTCTAGTGAGCGTAAAATCGTGTTTTCTTGACTTTTTTTAAAAGTGCGGAAAAGTCATATAAATCGACATATCGGACCATAATACACCTTAAAATAGCAATAAAACTGAGTTTACGTTAAGTCAAAAAATAAAACATTTTACTCTCTAGTGAGCGAAAAATCGTGTTTTCTTGACTTTTTTCAAAGTGCGGAAAATGCATATAAATGGACATATCACAACATAATACACCTTTAAATAGCAATAAAAGTGAATTTCCGACAAGTCATGAAATAAGAATTTTTACTCTCTGGTGAGCGAAATATCGTGTTTTCTTCTCTTTTTTCAAAGTGCGGAAAAGTCATATAAATCGACATATTAGACCATAATACACCTTAAAATAGCAATAAAAGAGACTTTACGTTAAGTCAAGAAATGAGAATTTTTACTCTCTAGTGAGCGTAAAATCATGTTTTCTTGACTTTTTTCAAAGTGCTGAAAAGTCATATAAAATGAAATATCACACCATAGTTCACCTTAAAATAGTAATAAAAGTGAGTTTCCGACAAGTCATGAAATAAGAATTTTTACTCTGTAGTGAGCGAAAAATCGTGTTTTCTTGACTTTTTTCAAAGTGCGGAAAAGTCATATAAATCGACATATCGGACCATTTTACACCTTAAAATAGCAATAAAACTGAGTTTACGTTAAGTCAAGAAATAAAACATTTTACTCTCTAGTGAGCGAAAAATCGTGTTTTCTTGACTTTTTTCAAAGTGCGGAAAATGCATATAAATGGACATATCACACCATAATACACCTTTAAATAGCAATAAAAGTGAGTTTCCGACAAGTCATGAAATAAGAATTTTTACTCTCTGGTGAGCGAAAAATCGTGTTTTCTTGACTTTTTTCAAAGTGCGGAAAAGTCATATAAATGGACATATTAGACCCATAATACACCTTAAAATAGCAATAAAAGAGAGTTTACTTTAAGTCAAGAAATAAGAATTTTTACTCTCTAGTGAGCGTAAAATCGTGTTTTCTTGACTTTTTTCAAAGTGCGGAAAAGTCATATAAATGGACATATAAGACCATAATACACCTTTAAATAGCACTTAAAGTGAGTTTCCGACATGTCATGAAATAAGAATTTTTACTCTCTGGTGAGCGAAAAATCGTGTTTTCTTGACTTTTTTCAAAGTGCGGAAAAGTCATATAAATGGACCTATCGGACCATAATACACCTTAAAATAGCAATAAAACTGAGTTTACGTTAAGTCAAGAAATAAAACATTTTACTCTCTGGTGAGCGAAAAATCGTGTTTTCTTGACTTTTTTCAAAGTGCGGAAAATGCATATAAATGGACATATCACACCATAATAAACCTTAAAATAGCAATAAAAGAGAGTTTACGTTAAGTCAAGAAATAAGAACTTTTACTCTCTAGTGAGCGTAAAATCGTGTTTTCTTGACTTTTTTTAAAAGTGCGGAAAAGTCATATAAATCGACATATCGGACCATAATACACCTTAAAATAGCAATAAAACTGAGTTTACGTTAAGTCAAGAAATAAAACATTTTACTCTCTAGTGAGCGAAAAATCGTGTTTTCTTGACTTTTTTCAAAGTGCGGAAAATGCATATAAATGGACATATCACACCATTATACACCTTTAAATAGCAATAAAAGTGAGTTTCCGACAAGTCATGAAATAAGAATTTTTACTCTCTGGTGAGCGAAAAATCGTGTTTTCTTCTCTTTTTTCAAAGTGCGGAAAAGTCATATAAATCGACATATTAGACCATAATACACCTTAAAATAGCAATAAAAGAGAGTTTACGTTAAGTCAAGAAATGAGAATTTTTACTCTCTAGTGAGCGTAAAATCATGTTTTCTTGACTTTTTTCAAAGTGCTGAAAAGTCATATAAAATTAAATATCACACCATAGTTCACCTTAAAATAGTAATAAAAGTGAGTTTCCAACAAGTCATGAAATAAGAATTTTTACTCTGTAGTGAGCGAAAAATCGTGTTTTCTTGACTTTTTTCAAAGTGCGGAAAAGTCATATAAATGGACATATCACACCATAATACACCTTTAAATAGCAATAAAAATGAGTTTCCGACAAGTCATTAAATAAGAATTTTTACTCTCTGGTGAGCGAAAAATCGTGTTTTCTTCTCTTTTTTCAAATTGCGGAAAAGTCATATAAATCGACATATTAGACCATAATACACCTTAAAATAGCAATAAAAGAGAGTTTACGTTAAGTCAAGAAATGAGAGTTTTTACTCTCTAGTGAGCGTAAAATCATGTTTTCTTGACTTTTTTCAAAGTGCTGAAAAGTCAGATAAAATGAAATATCACACCATAGTTCACCTTAAAATAGTAATAAAACTGAGTTTCCGACAAGTCATGAAATAAGAATTTTTACTCTGTAGTGAGCGAAAAATCGTGTTTTCTTGACTTTTTTCAAAGTGCGGAAAATGCATATAAATGGACATATCACACCATAATACACCTTAAAATAGCAATAAAAGAGAGTTTACGTTAAGTCAAGAAATAAGAACTTTTACTCTCTAGTGAGCGTAAAATCGTGTTTTCTTGACTTTTTTTAAAAGTGCGGAAAAGTCATATAAGTCGACATATCGGACCATAATACACCTTAAAATAGCAATAAAACTGAGTTTACGTTAAGTCAAGAAATAAGAACTTTTACTCTCTAGTGAGCGAAAAATCGTGTTTTCTTGACTTTTTTCAAAGTGCGGAAAAGTCATATAAATGGACATATAAGACCATAATACACCTTCAAATAGCACTTAAAGTGAGTTTCCGACATGTCATGAAATAAGAATTTTTACTCTCTGGTGAGCGAAAAATCGTGTTTTCTTGACTTTTTTCAAAGTGCGGAAAAGTCATATAAATGGACAAATCGGACCATAATACACCTTAAAATAGCAATAAAAACTGAGTTTACGTTAAGTCAAGAAATAAAACATTTTACTCTCTAGTGAGCGAAAAATCGTGTTTTCTTGACTTTTTTCAAAGTGCGGAAAATGCATATAAATGGACATATCACACCATAATACACCTTAAAATAGCAATAAAAGAGAGTTTACGTTAAGTCAAGAAATAAGAACTTTTACTCTCTAGTGAGCGAAAAATCGTGTTTTCTTGACTTTTTTCAAAGTGCGGAAAATGCATATAAATGGACATATCACAACATAATACACCTTTAAATAGCAATAAAAGTGAATTTCCGACAAGTCATGAAATAAGAATTTTTACTCTCTGGTGAGCGAAATATCGTGTTTTCTTCTCTTTTTTCAAAGTGCGGAAAAGTCATATAAATCGACATATTAGACCATAATACACCTTAAAATAGCAATAAAAGAGAGTTTACGTTAAGTCAAGAAATGAGAATCTTTACTCTCTAGTGAGCGTAAAATCATGTTTTCTTGACTTTTTTCAAAGTGTCTGAAAAGTCATATAAAATGAAATATCACACCATAGTTCACCTTAAAATAGTAATAAAAGTGAGTTTCCGACTAGTCATGAAATAAGAATTTTTACTCTGTAGTGAGCGAAAAATCGTGTTTTCTTGACTTTTTTCAAAGTGCGGAAAAGTCATATAAATCGACATATCGGACCATAATACACCTTAAAATAGCAATAAAACTGAGTTTACGTTAAGTCAAGAAATAAAACATTTTACTCTCTAGTGAGCGAAAAATCGTGTTTTCTTGACTTTTTTCAAAGTGCGGAAAATGCATATAAATGGACATATCACACCATAATACACCTTTAAATAGCAATAAAAGTGAGTTTCCGACAAGTCATGAAATAAGAATTTTTACTCTCTGGTGAGCGAAAAATCGTGTTTTCTTCTCTTTTTTCAAAGTGCGGAAAAGTCATATAAATCGACATATTAGACCATAATACACCTTAAAATAGCAATAAAAGAGAGTTTACGTTAAGTCAAGAAATGAGAATTTTTACTCTCTAGTGAGCGTAAAATCATGTTTTCTTGACTTTTTTCAAAGTGCTGAAAGTCATATAAAATGAAATATCACACCATAGTTCACCTTAAAATAGCAATAAAACAGAGTTTACGTTAAGTCAAGAAATGAGAATTTTTACTCTCTAGTGAGCGTAAAATCATGTTTTCTTGACTTTTTTCAAAGTGCGGAAAAGTCATATAAATGGACATATCACACCATAATACACCTTAAAATAGCAATAAAAGTGAGTTTCCGACAAGTCATGAAATAAGAATTTTTACTCTCTGGGTGAGCGAAAAATCGTGTTTTCTTGACTTTTTTCAAAGTGCGGAAAAGTCATATAAATGGACATATTAGACCATAATACACCTTAAAATAGCAATAAAAGAGAGTTTACGTTAAGTCAAGAAATAAGAACTTTTACTCCTCTAGAGAGCGCAAAATCGTGTTTTCTTGACTTTTTTTAAAAGTGCGGAAAAGTCATAAAAATCGACATATCGGACCATAATACACCTTAAAATAGCAATAAAACTGAGTTTAAGTTAAGTCAAGAAATAAAACATTTTACTCTCTAGTGAGAGAAAAATCGTGTTTTCTTGACTTTTTTCAAAGTGCGGAAAATGCATATAAATGGACATATTAGACCATAATACACCTTAAAATAGCAATAAAAGAGAGTTTACGTTAAGTCAAGAAATAAGAATTTTGCTCTCTAGTGAGCGTAAAATCGTGTTTTATTGACTTTTTTCAAAGTGCGGAAAAGTGATATAAATGGACATATAAGACCATAATACACCTTTAAATAGCACTTAAAGTGAGTTTCCGACATGTCATGAAATAAGAATTTTTACTCTCTGGTGAGCGAAAAATCGTGTTTTCTTGACTTTTTTCAAAGTGCGGAAAAGTCATATAAATGGACCTATCGGACCATAATACACCTTAAAATAGCAATAAAACTGAGTTTACGTTAAGTCAAGAAATAAAACATTTTACTCTCTAGTGAGCGAAAAATCGTGTTTTCTTGACTTTTTTCAAAGTGCGGAAAATGCATATAAATGGACATATCACACCATAATACACCTTAAAATAGCAATAAAAGAGAGTTTACGTTAAGTCAAGAAATAAGAACTTTTACTCTCTAGTGAGCGTAAAATCGTGTTTTCTTGACTTTTTTTAAAAGTGCGGAAAAGTCATATAAATCGACATATCGGACCATAATACACCTTAAAATAGCAATAAAACTGAGTTTACGTTAAGTCAAGAAATAAAACATTTTACTCTCTAGTGAGCGAAAAATCGTGTTTTCTTGACTTTTTTCAAAGTGCGGAAAATGCATATAAATGGACATATCACACCATAATACACCTTTAAATAGCAATAAAAGTGAGTTTCCGACAAGTCATGAAATAAGAATTTTTACTCTCTGGTGAGCGAAAAATAGTGCTTTCTTCTCTTTTTTCAAAGTGCGGAAAAGTCATATAAATCGACATATTAGACCATAATACACCTTAAAATAGCAATAAAAGAGAGTTTACGTTAAGTCAAGAAATGAGAATTTTTACTCTCTAGTGAGCGTAAAATCATGTTTTCTTGACTTTTTTCAAAGTGCTGAAAAGTCATATAAAATTAAATATCACACCATAGTTCACCTTAAAATAGTAATAAAAGCGAGTTTCCGACAAGTCATGAAATAAGAATTTTTACTCTGTAGTGAGCGAAAAATCGTGTTTTCTTGACTTTTTTCAAAGTGCGGAAAAGTCATATAAATGGACATATCACACCATAATACACCTTTAAATAGCAATAAAAATGAGTTTCCGACAAGTCATGAAATAAGAATTTTTACTCTCTGGTGAGCGAAAAATCGTGTTTTCTTCTCTTTTTTCAAAGTGCGGAAAAGTCATATAAATGGACACATCGGACCATAATACACCTTAAAATAGCAATAAAACTGAGTTTACGTTAAGTCAAGAAATAAAACATTTTACTCTCTAGTGAGCGAAAAATCGTGTTTTCTTGACTTTTTTCAAAGTGCGGAAAATGCATATAAATGGACATATCACACCATAATACACCTTAAAATAGCAATAAAAGAGAGTTTACGTTAAGTCAAGAAATAAGAACTTTTACTCTCTAGTGAGCGTAAAATCGTGTTTTCTTGACTTTTTTTAAAAGTGCGGAAAAGTCATATAAGTCGACATATCGGACCATAATACACTTTAAAATAGCAATAAAACTGAGTTTACGTTAAGTCAAGAAATAAGAACTTTTACTCTCTAGTGAGCGAAAAATCGTGTTTTCTTGACTTTTTTCAAAGTGCGGAAAAGTCATATAAATGGACATATAAGACCATAATACACCTTCAAATAGCACTTAAAGTGAGTTTCCGACATGTCATGAAATAAGAATTTTTACTCTCTGGTGAGCGAAAAATCGTGTTTTCTTGACTTTTTTCAAAGTGCTGAAAAGTCATATAAAATTAAATATCACACCATAGTTCACCTTAAAATAGTAATAAAAGTGAGTTTCCGACAAGTCATGAAATAAGAATTTTTACTCTGTAGTGAGCGAAAAATCGTGTTTTCTTGACTTTTTTCAAAGTGCGGAAAAGTCATATAAATGGACATATCACACCATAATACACCTTTAAATAGCAATAAAAATGAGTTTCCGACAAGTCATGAAATAAGAATTTTTACTCTCTGGTGAGCGAAAAATCGTGTTTTCTTCTCTTTTTTCAAATTGCGGAAAAGTCATATAAATCGACATATTAGACCATAATACACCTTAAAATAGCAATAAAAGAGTACGTTAAGTCAAGAAATGAGAGTTTTTACTCTCTAGTGAGCGTAAAATCATGTTTTCTTGACTTTTTTCAAAGTGCTGAAAAGTCAGATAAAATGAAATATCACACCATAGTTCACCTTAAAATACTAATAAGAGTGAGTTTCCGACAAGTCATGAAATAAGAATTTTTACTCTGTAGTGAGCGAAAAATCGTGTTTTCTTGACTTTTTTCAAAGTGCGGAAAAGTCATATAAATGGACAAATCGGACCATAATACACCTTAAAATAGCAATAAAACTGAGTTTACGTTAAGTCAAGAAATAAAACATTTTACTCTCTAGTGAGCGAAAAATCGTGTTTTCTTGACTTTTTTCAAAGTGCGGAAAATGCATATAAATGGACATATCACACCATAATACACCTTAAAATAGCAATAAAAGAGAGTTTACGTTAAGTCAAGAAATAAGAACTTTTACTCTCTAGTGAGCGTAAAATCGTGTTTTCTTGACTTTTTTTAAAAGTGCGGAAAAGTCATATAAGTCGACATATCGGACCATAATACACCTTAAAATAGCAATAAAACTGAGTTTACGTTAAGTCAAGAAATAAAACATTTTACTCTCTAGTGAGCGAAAAATCGTGTTTTCTTGACTTTTTTCAAAGTGCGGAAAATGCATATAAATGGACATATCACACCATAATACACCTTCAAATAGCACTTAAAGTGAGTTTCCGACATGTCATGAAATAAGAATTTTTACTCTCTGGTGAGCGAAAAATCGTGTTTTCTTGACTTTTTTCAAAGTGCGGAAAAGTCATATAAATGGACATATCGGACCATAATACACCTTAAAATAGCAATAAAACTGAGTTTACGTTAAGTCAAGAAATAAAACATTTTACTCTCTAGTGAGCGTAAAATCGTGTTTTCTTGACTTTTTTTAAAAGTGCGGAAAAGTCATATAAGTCGACATATCGGACCATAATACACCTTAAAATAGCAATAAAACTGAGTTTACGTTAAGTCAAGAAATAAGAACTTTTACTCTCTAGTGAGCGAAAAATCGTGTTTTCTTGACTTTTTTCAAAGTGCGGAAAAGTCATATAAATGGACATATAAGACCATAATACACCTTCAAATAGCACTTAAAGTGAGTTTCCGACATGTCATGAAATAAGAATTTTTACTCTCTGGTGAGCGAAAAATCGTGTTTTCTTGACTTTTTTCAAAGTGCGGAAAAGTCATATAAATGGACAAATCGGACCATAATACACCTTAAAATAGCAATAAAACTGAGTTTACGTTAAGTCAAGAAATAAAACATTTTACTCTCTAGTCAGCGAAAAATCGTGTTTTCTTGACTTTTTTCAAAGTGCGGAAAATGCATATAAATGGACATATCACACCATAATACACCTTAAAATAGCAATAAAAGAGAGTTTACGTTAAGTCAAGAAATAAGAACTTTTACTCTCTAGTGAGCGAAAAATCGTGTTTTCTTGACTTTTTTCAAAGTGCGGAAAATGCATATAAATGGACATATCACAACATAATACACCTTTAAATAGCAATAAAAGTGAATTTCCGACAAGTCATGAAATAAGAATTTTTACTCTCTGGTGAGCGAAATATCGTGTTTTCTTCTCTTTTTTCAAAGTGCGGAAAAGTCATATAAATCGACATATTAGACCATAATACACCTTAAAATAGCAATAAAAGAGAGTTTACGTTAAGTCAAGAAATGAGAATCTTTACTCTCTAGTGAGCGTAAAATCATGTTTTCTTGACTTTTTTCAAAGTGCTGAAAAGTCATATAAAATGAAATATCACACCATAGTTCACCTTAAAATAGTAATAAAAGTGAGTTTCCGACTAGTCATGAAATAAGAATTTTTACTCTGTAGTGAGCGAAAAATCGTGTTTTCTTGACTTTTTTCAAAGTGCGGAAAAGTCATATAAATCGACATATCGGACCATAATACACCTTAAAATAGCAATAAAACTGAGTTTACGTTAAGTCAAGAAATAAAACATTTTACTCTCTAGTGAGCGAAAAATCGTGTTTTCTTGACTTTTTTCAAAGTGCGGAAAATGCATATAAATGGACATATCACACCATAATACACCTTTAAATAGCAATAAAAGTGAGTTTCCGACAAGTCATGAAATAAGAATTTTTACTCTCTGGTGAGCGAAAAATCGTGTTTTCTTCTCTTTTTTCAAATTGCGGAAAAGTCATATAAATCGACATATTAGACCATAATACACCTTAAAATAGCAATAAAAGAGAGTTTACGTTAAGTCAAGAAATGAGAGTTTTTACTCTCTAGTGAGCGTAAAATCATGTTTTCTTGACTTTTTTCAAAGTGCTGAAAAGTCAGATAAAATGAAATATCACACCATAGTTCACCTTAAAATAGTAATAAAAGTGAGTTTCCGACAAGTCATGAAATAACAATTTTTACTCTGTAGTGAGCGAAAAATCGTGTTTTCTTGACTTTTTTCAAAGTGCGGAAAAGTCATATAAATGGACAAATCGGACCATAATACACCTTAAAATAGCAATAAAACTGAGTTTACGTTAAGTCAAGAAATAAAACATTTTACTCTCTAGTGAGCGAAAAATCGTGTTTTCTTGACTTTTTTCAAAGTGCGGAAAATGCATATAAATGGACATATCACACCATAATACACCTTAAAATAGCAATAAAAGAGAGTTTACGTTAAGTCAAGAAATAAGAACTTTTACTCTCTAGTGAGCGTAAAATCGTGTTTTCTTGACTTTTTTTAAAAGTGCGGAAAAGTCATATAAGTCGACATATCGGACCATAATACACCTTAAAATAGCAATAAAAGTGAGTTTACGTTAAGTCAAGAAATAAGAACTTTTACTCTCTAGTGAGCGAAAAATCGTGTTTTCTTGACTTTTTTCAAATTGCGGAAAAGTCATATAAATGGACATATAAGACCATAATACACCTTCAAATAGCACTTAAAGTGAGTTTCCGACATGTCATGAAATAAGAATTTTTACTCTCTGGTGAGCGAAAAATCGTGTTTTCTTGACTTTTTTCAAAGTGCGGAAAAGTCATATAAATGGACATATCGGACCATAATACACCTCAAAATAGCAATAAAACTGAGTTTACGTTAAGTCAAGAAATAAAACATTTTACTCTCTAGTGAGCGTAAAATCGTGTTTTCTTGACTTTTTTTAAAAGTGCGGAAAAGTCATATAAATCGACATATCGGACCATAATACACCTTAAAATAGCAATAAAACTGAGTTTACGTTAAGTCAAGAAATAAAACATTTTACTCTCTAGTGAGCGAAAAATCGTGTTTGCTTGATTTTTTTCAAAGTGCGGAAAATGCATATAAATGGACATATCACAACATAATACACCTTTAAATAGCAATAAAAGTGAATTTCCGACAAGTCATGAAATAAGAATTTTTACTCTCTGGTGAGCGAAATATCGTGTTTTCTTCTCTTTTTTCAAAGTGCGGAAAAGTCATATAAATCGACGTATTAGACCATAATACACCTTAAAATAGCAATAAAAGAGAGTTTACGTTAAGTCAAGAAATGAGAATTTTTACTCTCTAGTGAGCGTAAAATCATGTTTTCTTGACTTTTTTCAAAGTGCTGAAAAGTCATATAAAATGAAATATCACACCATAGTTCACCTTAAAATAGTAATAAAAGTGAGTTTACGTTAAGTCAAGAAATAAAACATTTTACTCTCTAGTGATCGAAAAATCGTGTTTTTTGACTTTTTTCAAAGTGCGGAAAATGCATATAAATGGACATATCAAACCATAATACACCTTAAAATAGCAATAAAAGTGAGTTTCCGACAAGTCATGAAATAAGAATTTTTACTCTCTGGTGAGCGAAAAATCGTGTTTTCTTGACTTTTTTCAAAGTGCGGAAAAGTCATATAAATGGACCTATCGGACCATAATACACCTTAAAATAGCAATAAAACTGAGTTTACGTTAAGTCAAGAAATAAAACATTTTACTCTCTAGTGAGCGAAAAATCGTGTTTTCTTGACTTTTTTCAAAGTGCGGAAAAGTCATATAAATGGACCTATCGGACCATAATACACCTTAAAATAGCAATAAAAGAGAGTTTACGTTAAGTCAAGAAATAAGAACTTTTACTCTCTAGTGAGCGTAAAATCGTGTTTTCTTGACTTTTTTTAAAAGTGCGGAAAAGTCATATAAATCGACATATCGGACCATAATACACCTTAAAATAGCAAGTCAAGAAATAAAACATTTTACTCTCTAGTGAGCGAAAAATAGTGTTTTCTTGACTTTTTCAAAGTGCGGAAAATGCATATAAATGGACATATCACACCATTATACACCTTTAAATAGCAATAAAAGTGAGTTTCCGACAAGTCATGAAATAAGAATTTTTACTCTCTGGTGAGCGAAAAATCGTGTTTTCTTCTCTTTTTTCAAAGTGCGGAAAAGTCATATAAATCGACATATTAGACCATAATACACCTTAAAATAGCAATAAAAGAGAGTTTACGTTAAGTCAAGATATGAGAATTTTTACTCTCTAGTGAGCGTAAAATCATGTTTTCTTGACTTTTTTCAAAGTGCTGAAAAGTCATATAAAATTAAATATCACACCATAGTTCACCTTAAAATAGTAATAAAAGTGAGTTTCCGACAAGTCATGAAATAAGAATTTTTACTCTGTAGTGAGCGAAAAATCGTGTTTTCTTGACTTTTTTCAAAGTGCGGAAAAGTCATATAAATGGACATATCACACCATAATACACCTTTAAATAGCAATAAAAATGAGTTTCCGACAAGTCATGAAATAAGAATTTTTACTCTCTGGTGAGCGAAAAATCGTGTTTTCTTCTCTTTTTTCAAATTGCGGAAAAGTCATATAAATCGACATATTAGACCATAATACACCTTAAAATAGCAATAAAAGAGAGTTTACGTTAAGTCAAGAAATGAGAGTTTTTACTCTCTAGTGAGCGTAAAATCATGTTTTCTTGACTTTTTTCAAAGTGCTGAAAAGTCAGATAAAATGAAATATCACACCATAGTTCACCTTAAAATAGTAATAAAAGTGAGTTTCCGACAAGTCATGAAATAAGAATTTTTACTCTGTAGTGAGCGAAAAATCGTGTTTTCTTGACTTTTTTCACAGTGCGGAAAAGTCATATAAATGGACAAATCGGACCATAATACACCTTAAAATAGCAATAAAACTGAGTTTACGTTAAGTCAAGAAATAAAACATTTTACTCTCTAGTGAGCGAAAAATCGTGTTTTCTTGACTTTTTTCAAAGTGCGGAAAATGCATATAAATGGACATATCACACCATAATACACCTTAAAATAGCAATAAAAGAGAGTTTACGTTAAGTCAAGAAATAAGAACTTTTACTCTCTAGTGAGCGTAAAATCGTGTTTTCTTGACTTTTTTTAAAAGTGCGGAAAAGTCATATAAGTCGACATATCGGACCATAATACACCTTAAAATAGCAATAAAACTGAGTTTACGTTAAGTCAAGAAATAAGAACTTTTACTCTCTAGTGAGCGAAAAATCGTGTTTTCTTGACTTTTTTCAAAGTGCGGAAAAGTCATATAAATGGACATATAAGACCATAATACACCTTCAAATAGCACTTAAAGTGAGTTTCCGACATGTCATGAAATAAGAATTTTTACTCTCTGGTGAGCGAAAAATCGTGTTTTCTTCTCTTTTTTCAAATTGCGGAAAAGTCATATAAATCGACATACTAGACCATAATACACCTTAAAATAGCAATAAAAGAGAGTTTACGTTAAGTCAAGAAATGAGAGTTTTTACTCTCTAGTGAGCGTAAAATCATGTTTTCTTGACTTTTTTCAAAGTGCTGAAAAGTCAGATAAAATGAAATATCACACCATAGTTCACCTTAAAATAGTAATAAAAGTGAGTTTCCGACAAGTCATGAAATAACAATTTTTACTCTGTAGTGAGCGAAAAATCGTGTTTTCTTGACTTTTTTCAAAGTGCGGAAAAGTCATATAAATGGACAAATCGGACCATAATACACCTTAAAATAGCAATAAAACTGAGTTTACGTTAAGTCAAGAAATAAAACATTTTACTCTCTAGTGAGCGAAAAATCGTGTTTTCTTGACTTTTTTCAAAGTGCGGAAAATGCATATAAATGGACATATCACACCATAATACACCTTAAAATAGCAATAAAAGAGAGTTTACGTTAAGTCAAGAAATAAGAACTTTTACTCTCTAGTGAGCGTAAAATCGTGTTTTCTTGACTTTTTTTAAAAGTGCGGAAAAGTCATATAAGTCGACATATCGGACCATAATACACCTTAAAATAGCAATAAAACTGAGTTTACGTTAAGTCAAGAAATAAGAACTTTTACTCTCTAGTGAGCGAAAAATCGTGTTTTCTTGACTTTTTTCAAAGTGCGGAAAAGTCATATAAATGGACATATAAGACCATAATACACCTTCAAATAGCACTTAAAGTGAGTTTCCGACATGTCATGAAATAAGAATTTTTACTCTCTGGTGAGCGAAAAATCGTGTTTTCTTGACTATTTTCAAAGTGCGGAAAAGTCATATAAATGGACACATCGGACCATAATACACCTTAAAATAGCAATAAAACTGAGTTTACGTTAAGTCAAGAAATAAAACATTTTACTCTCTAGTGAGCGAAAAATCGTGTTTGCTTGATTTTTTTCAAAGTGCGGAAAATGCATATAAATGGACATATCACACCATAATACACCTTTAAATAGCAATAAAAGTGAATTTACGTTAAGTCAAGAAATAAAACATTTTACTCTCTAGTGATCGAAAAATCGTGTTTTTTGACTTTTTTCAAAGTGCGGAAAATGCATATAAATGGACATATCACACCATAATACACCTTAAAATAGCAATAAAAGTGAGTTTCCGACAAGTCATGAAATAAGAATTTTTACTCTCTGGTGAGCGAAAAATCGTGTTTTCTTGACTTTTTTCAAAGTGCGGAAAAGTCATATAAATGGACATATTAGACCATAATACACCTTAAAATAGCAATAAAAGAGAGTTTACTTTAAGTCAAGAAATAAGAATTTTTACTCTCTAGTGAGCGTAAAATCGTGTTTTCTTGACTTTTTTCAAAGTGCGGAAAAGTCATATAAATGGACATATAAGACCATAATACACCTTTAAATAGCACTTAAAGTGAGTTTCCGACATGTCATGAAATAAGAATTTTTACTCTCTGGTGAGCGAAAAATCGTGTTTTCTTGACTTTTTTCAAAGTGCGGAAAAGTCATATAAATGGACCTATCGGACCATAATACACCTTAAAATAGCAATAAAACTGAGTTTACGTTAAGTCAAGAAATAAAACATTTTACTCTCTAGTGAGCGAAAAATCGTGTTTTCTTGACTTTTTTCAAAGTGCGGAAAATGCATATAAATGGACATATCACACCATAATACACCTTAAAATAGCAATAAAAGAGAGTTTACGTTAAGTCAAGAAATGAGAACTTTTACTCTCTAGTGAGCGTAAAATCGTGTTTTCTTGACTTTTTTTAAAAGTGCGGAAAAGTCATATAAATCGACATATCGGACCATAATACACCTTAAAATAGCAATAAAACTGAGTTTACGTTAAGTCAAGAAATAAAACATTTTACTCTCTAGTGAGCGAAAAATCGTGTTTTCTTGACTTTTTTCAAAGTGCGGAAAATGCATATAAATGGACATATCACACCATTATACACCTTTAAATAGCAATAAAAGTGAGTTTCCGACAAGTCATGAAATAAGAATTTTTACTCTCTGGTGAGCGAAAAATCGTGTTTTCTTCTCTTTTTTCAAAGTGCGGAAAAGTCATATAAATCGACATATTAGACCATAATACACCTTAAAATAGCAATAAAAGAGAGTTTACGTTAAGTCAAGAAATGAGAATTTTTACTCTCTAGTGAGCGTAAAATCATGTTTTCTTGACTTTTTTCAAAGTGCTGAAAAGTCATATAAAATTAAATATCACACCATAGTTCACCTTAAAATAGTAATAAAAGTGAGTTTCCGACAAGTCATGAAATAAGAATTTTTACTCTGTAGTGAGCGAAAAATCGTGTTTTCTTGACTTTTTTCAAAGTGCGGAAAAGTCATATAAATGGACATATCACACCATAATACACCTTTAAATAGCAATAAAAATGAGTTTCCGACAAGTCATGAAATAAGAATTTTTACTCTCTGGTGAGCGAAAAATCGTGTTTTCTTCTCTTTTTTCAAATTGCGGAAAAGTCATATAAATCGACATATTAGACCATAATACACCTTAAAATAGCAATAAAAGAGAGTTTACGTTAAGTCAAGAAATGAGAGTTTTTACTCTCTAGTGAGCGTAAAATCATGTTTTCTTGACTTTTTTCAAAGTGCTGAAAAGTCAGATAAAATGAAATATCACACCATAGTTCACCTTAAAATAGTAATAAAAGTGAGTTTCCGACAAGTCATGAAATAAGAATTTTTACTCTGTAGTGAGCGAAAAATCGTGTTTTCTTGACTTTTTTCACAGTGCGGAAAAGTCATATAAATGGACAAATCGGACCATAATACACCTTAAAATAGCAATAAAACTGAGTTTACGTTAAGTCAAGAAATAAAACATTTTACTCTCTAGTGAGCGAAAAATCGTGTTTTCTTGACTTTTTTCAAAGTGCGGAAAATGCATATAAATGGACATATCACACCATAATACACCTTAAAATAGCAATAAAAGAGAGTTTACGTTAAGTCAAGAAATAAGAACTTTTGCTCTCTAGTGAGCGTAAAATCGTGTTTTCTTGACTTTTTTTAAAAGTGCGGAAAAGTCATATAAGTCGACATATCGGACCATAATACACCTTAAAATAGCAATAAAACTGAGTTTACGTTAAGTCAAGAAATAAGAACTTTTACTCTCTAGTGAGCGAAAAATCGTGTTTTCTTGACTTTTTTCAAAGTGCGGAAAAGTCATATAAATGGACATATAAGACCATAATACACCTTCAAATAGCACTTAAAGTGTGTTTCCGACATGTCATGAAATAAGAATTTTTACTCTCTGGTGAGCGAAAAATCGTGTTTTCTTCTCTTTTTTCAAATTGCGGAAAAGTCATATAAATCGACATACTAGACCATAATACACCTTAAAATAGCAATAAAAGAGAGTTTACGTTAAGTCAAGAAATGAGAGTTTTTACTCTCTAGTGAGCGTAAAATCATGTTTTCTTGACTTTTTTCAAAGTGCTGAAAAGTCAGATAAAATGAAATATCACACCATAGTTCACCTTAAAATAGTAATAAAAGTGAGTTTCCGACAAGTCATGAAATAACAATTTTTACTCTGTAGTGAGCGAAAAATCGTGTTTTCTTGACTTTTTTCAAAGTGCGGAAAAGTCATATAAATGGACAAATCGGACCATAATACACCTTAAAATAGCAATAAAACTGAGTTTACGTTAAGTCAAGAAATAAAACATTTTACTCTCTAGTGAGCGAAAAATCGTGTTTTCTTGACTTTTTTCAAAGTGCGGAAAATGCATATAAATGGACATATCACACCATAATACACCTTAAAATAGCAATAAAAGAGAGTTTACGTTAAGTCAAGAAATAAGAACTTTTACTCTCTAGTGAGCGTAAAATCGTGTTTTCTTGACTTTTTTTAAAAGTGCGGAAAAGTCATATAAGTCGACATATCGGACCATAATACACCTTAAAATAGCAATAAAACTGAGTTTACGTTAAGTCAAGAAATAAGAACTTTTACTCTCTAGTGAGCGAAAAATCGTGTTTTCTTGACTTTTTTTAAAAGTGCGAAAAAGTCATATAAATCGACATATCGGACCATAATACACCTTAAAATAGCAATAAAACTGAGTTTACGTTAAGTCAAGAAATAAAACATTTTACTCTCTAGTGAGCGTAAAATCATGTTTTCTTGACTTTTTTCAAAGTGCTGAAAAGTCATATAAAATTAAATATCACACCATAGTTCACCTTAAAATAGTAATAAAAGTGAGTTTCCGACAAGTCATGAAATAAGAATTTTTACTCTGTAGTGAGCGAAAAATCGTGTTTTCTTGACTTTTTTCAAAGTGCGGAAAAGTCATATAAATGGACATATCACACCATAATACACCTTTAAATAGCAATAAAAATGAGTTTCCGACAAGTCATGAAATAAGAATTTTTACTCTCTGGTGAGCGAAAAATCGTGTTTTCTTCTCTTTTTTCAAATTGCGGAAAAGTCATATAAATCGACATATTAGACCATAATACACCTTAAAATAGCAATAAAAGAGTGTTTACGTTAAGTCAAGAAATGAGAGTTTTTACTCTCTAATGAGCGTAAAATCATGTTTTCTTGACTTTTTTCAAAGTGCTGAAAAGTCAGATAAAATGAAATATCACACCATAGTTCACCTTAAAATAGTAATAAGAGTCAGTTTCCGACAAGTCATGAAATAAGAATTTTTACTCTGTAGTGAGCGAAAAATCGTGTTTTCTTGACTTTTTTCAAAGTGCGGAAAAGTCATATAAATGGACAAATCGGACCATAATACACCTTAAAATAGCAATAAAACTGAGTTTACGTTAAGTCAAGAAATAAAACATTTTACTCTCTAGTGAGCGAAAAATCGTGTTTTCTTGACTTTTTTCAAAGTGCGGAAAATGCATATAAATGGACATATCACACCATAATACACCTTAAAATAGCAATAAAAGAGAGTTTACGTTAAGTCAAGAAATAAGAACTTTTACTCTCTAGTGAGCGTAAAATCGTGTTTTCTTGACTTTTTTTAAAAGTGCGGAAAAGTCATATAAGTCGACATATCGGACCATAATACACCTTAAAATAGCAATAAAACTGAGTTTACGTTAAGTCAAGAAATAAAACATTTTACTCTCTAGTGAGCGAAAAATCGTGTTTTCTTGACTTTTTTCAAAGTGCGGAAAATGCATATAAATGGACATATCACACCATAATACACCTTCAAATAGCACTTAAAGTGAGTTTCCGACATGTCATGAAATAAGAATTTTTACTCTCTGGTGAGCGAAAAATCGTGTTTTCTTGACTTTTTTCAAAGTGCGGAAAAGTCATATAAATGGACATATCGGACCATAATACACCTTAAAATAGCAATAAAACTGAGTTTACGTTAAGTCAAGAAATAAAACATTTTACTCTCTAGTGAGCGTAAAATCGTGTTTTCTTGACTTTTTTTAAAAGTGCGGAAAAGTCATATAAATCGACATATCGGACCATAATACACCTTAAAATAGCAATAAAACTGAGTTTACGTTAAGTCAAGAAATAAAACATTTTACTCTCTAGTGAGCGAAAAATCGTGTTTTCTTGACTTTTTTCAAAGTGCGGAAAATGCATATAAATGGACATATCACAACATAATACACCTTTAAATAGCAATAAAAGTGAATTTCCGACAAGTCATGAAATAAGAATTTTTACTCTCTGGTGAGCGAAATATCGTGTTTTCTTCTCTTTTTTCAAAGTGCGGAAAAGTCATATAAATCGACATATTAGACCATAATACACCTTAAAATAGCAATAAAAGAGAGTTTACGTTAAGTCAAGAAATGAGAATTTTTACTCTCTAGTGAGCGTAAAATCATGTTTTCTTGACTTTTTTCAAAGTGCTGAAAAGTCATATAAAATGAAATATCACACCATAGTTCACCTTAAAATAGTAATAAAAGTGAGTTTCCGACAAGTCATGAAATAAGAATTTTTACTCTGTAGTGAGCGAAAAATCGTGTTTTCTTGACTTTTTTCAAAGTGCGGAAAAGTCATATAAATCGACATATCGGACCATTTTACACCTTAAAATAGCAATAAAACTGAGTTTACGTTAAGTCAAGAAATAAAACATTTTACTCTCTAGTGAGCGAAAAATCGTGTTTTCTTGACTTTTTTCAAAGTGCGGAAAATGCATATAAATGGACATATCACACCATAATACACCTTTAAATAGCAATAAAAGTGAGTTTCCGACAAGTCATGAAATAAGAATTTTTACTCTCTGGTGAGCGAAAAATCGTGTTTTCTTGACTTTTTTCAAAGTGCGGAAAAGTCATATAAATGGACATATTAGACCATAATACACCTTAAAATAGCAATAAAAGAGAGTTTACGTTAAGTCAAGAAATAAGAACTTTTACTCTCTAGTGAGCCTAAAATCGTGTTTTCTTGACTTTTTTTAAAAGTCCGGAAAAATCATATAAATCGACATATCGGACCATAATACACCTTAAAATAGCAATAAAACTGAGTTTACGTTAAGTCAAGAAATAAAACATTTTACTCTCTAGTGAGCGAAAAATCGTGTTTTCTTGACTTTTTTCAAAGTGCGGAAAATGCATATAAATGGACATATCACACCATAATACACCTTTAAATAGCAATAAAAGTGAGTTTCCGACAAGTCATGAAATAAGAATTTTTACTCTCTGGTGAGCGAAAAATCGTGTTTTCTTCTCTTTTTTCAAATTGCGGAAAAGTCATATAAATCGACATATTAGACCATAATACACCTTAAAATAGCAATAAAAGAGAGTTTACGTTAAGTCAAGAAATGAGAGTTTTTACTCTCTAGTGAGCGTAAAATCATGTTTTCTTGACTTTTTTCAAAGTGCTGAAAAGTCAGATAAAATGAAATATCACACCATAGTTCACCTTAAAATAGTAATAAAAGTGAGTTTCCGACAAGTCATGAAATAACAATTTTTACTCTGTAGTGAGCGAAAAATCGTGTTTTCTTGACTTTTTTCAAAGTGCGGAAAAGTCATATAAATGGACAAATCGGACCATAATACACCTTAAAATAGCAATAAAACTGAGTTTACGTTAAGTCAAGAAATAAAACATTTTACTCTCTAGTGAGCCAAAAATCGTGTTTTCTTGACTTTTTTCAAAGTGCGGAAAATGCATATAAATGGACATATCACACCATAATACACCTTAAAATAGCAATAAAAGAGAGTTTACGTTAAGTCAAGAAATAAGAACTTTTACTCTCTAGTGAGCGTAAAATCGTGTTTTCTTGACTTTTTTTAAAAGTGCGGAAAAGTCATATAAGTCGACATATCGGACCATAATACACCTTAAAATAGCAATAAAAGTGAGTTTACGTTAAGTCAAGAAATAAGAACTTTTACTCTCTAGTGAGCGAAAAATCGTGTTTTCTTGACTTTTTTCAAATTGCGGAAAAGTCATATAAATGGACATATAAGACCATAATACACCTTCAAATAGCACTTAAAGTGAGTTTCCGACATGTCATGAAATAAGAATTTTTACTCTCTGGTGAGCGAAAAATCGTGTTTTCTTGACTTTTTTCAAAGTGCGGAAAAGTCATATAAATGGACATATCGGACCATAATACACCTTAAAATAGCAATAAAACTGAGTTTACGTTAAGTCAAGAAATAAAACATTTTACTCTCTAGTGAGCGTAAAATCGTGTTTTCTTGACTTTTTTTAAAAGTGCGGAAAAGTCATATAAATCGACATTCGGACCATAATACACCTTAAAATAGCAATAAAACTGAGTTTACGTTAAGTCAAGAAATAAAACATTTTACTCTCTAGTGAGCGAAAAATCGTGTTTGCTTGTTTTTTTTCAAAGTGCGGAAAATGCATATAAATGGACATATCACAACATAATACACCTTTAAATAGCAATAAAAGTGAATTTCCGACAAGTCATGAAATAAGAATTTTTACTCTCTGGTGAGCGAAATATCGTGTTTTCTTCTCTTTTTTCAAAGTGCGGAAAAGTCATATAAATCGACATATTAGACCATAATACACCTTAAAATAGCAATAAAAGAGAGTTTACGTTAAGTCAAGAAATGGGAATTTTTACTCTCTAGTGAGCGTAAAATCATGTTTTCTTGACTTTTTTCAAAGTGCTGAAAAGTCATATAAAATGAAATATCACACCATAGTTCACCTTAAAATAGTAATAAAAGTGAGTTTCCGACAAGTCATGAAATAAGAATTTTTACTCTGTAGTGAGCGAAAAATCGTGTTTTCTTAACTTTTTTCAAAGTGCGGAAAAGTCATTTAAATCGACATATCGGACCATAATACACCTTAAAATAGCAATAAAACTGAGTTTACGTTAAGTCAAGAAATAAAACATTTTACTCTCTAGTGAGCGAAAAATCGTGTTTTCTTGACTTTTTTCAAAGTGCGGAAAATGCATATAAATGGACATATCACACCATAATACACCTTTAAATAGCAATAAAAGTGAGTTTACGTTAAGTCAAGAAATAAAACATTTTACTCTCTAGTGATCGAAAAATCGTGTTTTTTGACTTTTTTCAAAGTGCGGAAAATGCATATAAATGGACATATCACACCATAATACACCTTAAAATAGCAATAAAAGTGAGTTTCCGACAAGTCATGAAATAAGAATTTTTACTCTCTGGTGAGCGAAAAATCGTGTTTTCTTGACTTTTTTCAAAGTGCGGAAAAGTCATATAAATGGACATATTAGACCATAATACACCTTAAAATAGCAATAAAAGAGAGTTTACTTTAAGTCAAGAAATAAGAATTTTTACTCTCTAGTGAGCGTAAAATCGTGTTTTCTTGACTTTTTTCAAAGTGCGGAAAAGTCATATAAATGGACATATAAGACCATAATACACCTTTAAATAGCACTTAAAGTGAGTTTCCGACATGTCATGAAATAAGAATTTTTACTCTCTGGTGAGCGAAAAATCGTGTTTTCTTGACTTTTTTCAAAGTGCGGAAAAGTCATATAAATGGACCTATCGGACCATAATACACCTTAAAATAGCAATAAAACTGAGTTTACGTTAAGTCAAGAAATAAAACATTTTACTCTCTAGTGAGCGAAAAATCGTGTTTTCTTGACTTTTTTCAAAGTGCGGAAAATGCATATAAATGGACATATCACAACATAATACACCTTTAAATAGCAATTAAAGTGAATTTCCGACAAGTCATGAAATAAGAATTTTTACTCTCTGGTGAGCGAAATATCGTGTTTTCTTCTCTTTTTTCAAAGTGCGGAAAAGTCATATAAATCGACATATTAGACCATAATACACCTTAAAATAGCAATAAAAGAGAGTTTACGTTAAGTCAAGAAATGAGAATTTTTACTCTCTAGTGAGCGTAAAATCATGTTTTCTTGACTTTTTTCAAAGTGCTGAAAAGTCATATAAAATGAAATATCACACCATAGTTCACCTTAAAATAGTAATAAAAGTGAGTTTCCGACAAGTCATGAAATAAGAATTTTTACTCTGTAGTGAGCGAAAAATCGTGTTTTCTTGACTTTTTTCAAAGTGCGGAAAAGTCATATAAATCGACATATCGGACCATTTTACACCTTAAAATAGCAATAAAACTGAGTTTACGTTAAGTCAAGAAATAAAACATTTTACTCTCTAGTGAGCGAAAAATCGTGTTTTCTTGACTTTTTTCAAAGTGCGGAAAATGCATATAAATGGACATATCACACCATAATACACCTTTAAATAGCAATAAAAGTGAGTTTCCGACAAGTCATGAAATAAGAATTTTTACTCTCTGGTGAGCGAAAAATCGTGTTTTCTTGACTTTTTTCAAAGTGCGGAAAAGTCATATAAATGGACATATTAGACCATAATACACCTTAAAATAGCAATAAAAGAGAGTTTACGTTAAGTCAAGAAATAAGAACTTTTACTCTCTAGTGAGCCTAAAATCGTGTTTTCTTGACTTTTTTTAAAAGTCCGGAAAAATCATATAAATCGACATATCGGACCATAATACACCTTAAAATAGCAATAAAACTGAGTTTACGTTAAGTCAAGAAATAAAACATTTTACTCTCTAGTGAGCGAAAAATCGTGTTTTCTTGACTTTTTTCAAAGTGCGGAAAATGCATATAAATGGACATATCACACCATAATACACCTTTAAATAGCAATAAAAGTGAGTTTCCGACAAGTCATGAAATAAGAATTTTTACTCTCTGGTGAGCGAAAAATCGTGTTTTCTTCTCTTTTTTCAAATTGCGGAAAAGTCATATAAATCGACATATTAGACCATAATACACCTTAAAATAGCAATAAAAGAGAGTTTACGTTAAGTCAAGAAATGAGAGTTTTTACTCTCTAGTGAGCGTAAAATCATGTTTTCTTGACTTTTTTCAAAGTGCTGAAAAGTCAGATAAAATGAAATATCACACCATAGTTCACCTTAAAATAGTAATAAAAGTGAGTTTCCGACAAGTCATGAAATAACAATTTTTACTCTGTAGTGAGCGAAAAATCGTGTTTTCTTGACTTTTTTCAAAGTGCGGAAAAGTCATATAAATGGACAAATCGGACCATAATACACCTTAAAATAGCAATAAAACTGAGTTTACGTTAAGTCAAGAAATAAAACATTTTACTCTCTAGTGAGCGAAAAATCGTGTTTTCTTGACTTTTTTCAAAGTGCGGAAAATGCATATAAATGGACATATCACACCATAATACACCTTAAAATAGCAATAAAAGAGAGTTTACGTTAAGTCAAGAAATAAGAACTTTTACTCTCTAGTGAGCGTAAAATCGTGTTTTCTTGACTTTTTTTAAAAGTGCGGAAAAGTCATATAAGTCGACATATCGGACCATAATACACCTTAAAATAGCAATAAAAGTGAGTTTACGTTAAGTCAAGAAATAAGAACTTTTACTCTCTAGTGAGCGAAAAATCGTGTTTTCTTGACTTTTTTCAAATTGCGGAAAAGTCATATAAATGGACATATAAGACCATAATACACCTTCAAATAGCACTTAAAGTGAGTTTCCGACATGTCATGAAATAACAATTTTTACTCTGTAGTGAGCGAAAAATCGTGTTTTCTTGACTTTTTTTCAAAGTGCGGAAAAGTCATATAAATGGACATATCGGACCATAATACACCTTAAAATAGCAATAAAACTGAGTTTACGTTAAGTCAAGAAATAAAACATTTTACTCTCTAGTGAGCGTAAAATCGTGTTTTCTTGACTTTTTTTAAAAGTGCGGAAAAGTCATATAAATCGACATTCGGACCATAATACACCTTAAAATAGCAATAAAACTGAGTTTACGTTAAGTCAAGAAATAAAACATTTTACTCTCTAGTGAGCGAAAAATCGTGTTTGCTTGATTTTTTTTCAAAGTGCGGAAAATGCATATAAATGGACATATCACAACATAATACACCTTTAAATAGCAATAAAAGTGAATTTCCGACAAGTCATGAAATAAGAATTTTTACTCTCTGGTGAGCGAAATATCGTGTTTTCTTCTCTTTTTTCAAAGTGCGGAAAAGTCATATAAATCGACATATTAGACCATAATACACCTTAAAATAACAATAAAAGAGAGTTTACGTTAAGTCAAGAAATGGGAATTTTTACTCTCTAGTGAGCGTAAAATCATGTTTTCTTGACTTTTTTCAAAGTGCTGAAAAGTCATATAAAATGAAATATCACACCATAGTTCACCTTAAAATAGTAATAAAAGTGAGTTTCCGACAAGTCATGAAATAAGAATTTTTACTCTGTAGTGAGCGAAAAATCGTGTTTTCTTAACTTTTTTCAAAGTGCGGAAAAGTCATTTAAATCGACATATCGGACCATAATACACCTTAAAATAGCAATAAAACTGAGTTTACGTTAAGTCAAGAAATAAAACATTTTACTCTCTAGTGAGCGAAAAATCGTGTTTTCTTGACTTTTTTCAAAGTGCGGAAAATGCATATAAATGGACATATCACACCATAATACACCTTTAAATAGCAATAAAAGTGAGTTTACGTTAAGTCAAGAAATAAAACATTTTACTCTCTAGTGATCGAAAAATCGTGTTTTTTGACTTTTTTCAAAGTGCGGAAAATGCATATAAATGGACATATCACACCATAATACACCTTAAAATAGCAATAAAAGTGAGTTTTCCGACAAGTCATGAAATAAGAATTTTTACTCTCTGGTGAGCGAAAAATCGTGTTTTCTTGACTTTTTTCAAAGTGCGGAAAAGTCATATAAATGGACATATTAGACCATAATACACCTTAAAATAGCAATAAAAGAGAGTTTACTTTAAGTCAAGAAATAAGAATTTTTACTCTCTAGTGAGCGTAAAATCGTGTTTTCTTGACTTTTTTCAAAGTGCGGAAAAGTCATATAAATGGACATATAAGACCATAATACACCTTTAAATAGCACTTAAAGTGAGTTTCCGACATGTCATGAAATAAGAATTTTTACTCTCTGGTGAGCGAAAAATCGTGTTTTCTTGACTTTTTTCAAAGTGCGGAAAAGTCATATAAATGGACCTATCGGACCATAATACACCTTAAAATAGCAATAAAACTGAGTTTACGTTAAGTCAAGAAATAAAACATTTTACTCTCTAGTGAGCGAAAAATCGTGTTTTCTTGACTTTTTTCAAAGTGCGGAAAATGCATATAAATGGACATATCACACCATAATACACCTTAAAATAGCAATAAAAGAGAGTTTACGTTAAGTCAAGAAATAAGAACTTTTACTCTCTAGTGAGCGTTAAATCGTGTTTTCTTGACTTTTTTTAAAAGTGCGGAAAAGTCATATAAATCGACATATCGGACCATAATACACCTTAAAATAGCAATAAAACTGAGTTTACGTTAAGTCAAGAAATAAAACATTTTACTCTCTAGTGAGCGAAAAATCGTGTTTTCTTGACTTTTTTCAAAGTGCGGAAAATGCATATAAATGGACATATCACACCATTATACACCTTTAAATAGCAAAAAAAAGTGAATTTCCGACAAGTCATGAAATAAGAATTTTTACTCTCTGGTGAGCGAAAAATCGTGTTTTCTTCTCTTTTTTCAAAGTGCGGAAAAGTCATATAAATCGACATATTAGACCATAATACACCTTAAAATAGCAATAAAAGAGAGTTTACGTTAAGTCAAGAAATGAGAATTTTTACTCTCTAGTGAGCGTAAAATCATGTTTTCTTACTTTTTTCAAAGTGCTGAAAAGTCATATAAAATTAAATATCACACCATAGTTCACCTTAAAATAGTAATAAAAGTGAGTTTCCGACAAGTCATGAAATAAGAATTTTTACTCTGTAGTGAGCGAAAAATCGTGTTTTCTTGACTTTTTTCAAAGTGCGGAAAAGTCATATAAATGGACATATCACACCATAATACACCTTTAAATAGCAATAAAAATGAGTTTCCGACAAGTCATGAAATAAGAATTTTTACTCTCTGGTGAGCGAAAAATCGTGTTTTCTTCTCTTTTTTCAAATTGCGGAAAAGTCATATAAATCGACATATTAGACCATAATACACCTTAAAATAGCAATAAAAGAGAGTTTACGTTAAGTCAAGAAATGAGAGTTTTTACTCTCTAGTGAGCGTAAAATCATGTTTTCTTGACTTTTTTCAAAGTGCTGAAAAGTCAGATAAAATGAAATATCACACCATAGTTCACCTTAAAATAGTAATAAAAGTGAGTTTCCGACAAGTCATGAAATAAGAATTTTTACTCTGTAGTGAGCGAAAAATCGTGTTTTCTTGACTTTTTTCACAGTGCGGAAAAGTCATATAAATGGACAAATCGGACCATAATACACCTTAAAATAGCAATAAAACTGAGTTTACGTTAAGTCAAGAAATAAAACATTTTACTCTCTAGTGAGCGAAAAATCGTGTTTTCTTGACTTTTTTCAAAGTGCGGAAAATGCATATAATGGACATATCACACCATAATACACCTTAAAATAGCAATAAAAGAGAGTTTACGTTAAGTCAAGAAATAAGAACTTTTACTCTCTAGTGAGCGTAAAATCGTGTTTTCTTGACTTTTTTTAAAAGTGCGGAAAAGTCATATAAGTCGACATATCGGACCATAATACACCTTAAAATAGCAATAAAACTGAGTTTACGTTAAGTCAAGAAATAAGAACTTTTACTCTCTAGTGAGCGAAAAATCGTGTTTTCTTGACTTTTTTCAAAGTGCGGAAAAGTCATATAAATGGACATATAAGACCATAATACACCTTCAAATAGCACTTAAAGTGAGTTTCCGACATGTCATGAAATAAGAATTTTTACTCTCTGGTGAGCGAAAAATCGTGTTTTCTTCTCTTTTTTCAAATTGCGGAAAAGTCATATAAATCGACATACTAGACCATAATACACCTTAAAATAGCAATAAAAGAGAGTTTACGTTAAGTCAAGAAATAAGAACTTTTACTCTCTAGTGAGCGAAAAATCGTGTTTTCTTGACTTTTTTCAAAGTGCGGAAAAGTCATATAAATGGACATATAAGACCATAATACACCTTCAAATAGCACTTAAAGTGAGTTTCCGACATGTCATGAAATAAGAATTTTTACTCTCTGGTGAGCGAAAAATCGTGTTTTCTTGACTTTTTTCAAAGTGCGGAAAAAGTCATATAAATGGACATATCGGACCATAATACACCTTAAAATAGCAATAAAACTGAGTTTACGTTAAGTCAAGAAATAAAACATTTTACTCTCTAGTGAGCGTAAAATCGTGTTTTCTTGACTTTTTTTAAAAGTGCGGAAAAGTCATATAAATCGACATATCGGACCATAATACACCTTAAAATAGCAATAAAACTGAGTTTACGTTAAGTCAAGAAATAAAACATTTTACTCTCTAGTGAGCGAAAAATCGTGTTTGCTTGATTTTTTTCAAAGTGCGGAAAATGCATATAAATGGACATATCACAACATAATACACCTTTAAATAGCAATAAAAGTGAATTTCCGACAAGTCATGAAATAAGAATTTTTACTCTCTGGTGAGCGAAATATCGTGTTTTCTTCTGTTTTTTCAAAGTGCGGAAAAGTCATATAAATCGACATATTAGACCATAATACACCTTAAAATAGCAATAAAAAGAGAGTTTACGTTAAGTCAAGAAATGAGAATTTTTACTCTCTAGTGAGCGTAAAATCATGTTTTCTTGACTTTTTTCAAAGTGCTGAAAAGTCATATAAAATGAAATATCACACCATAGTTCACCTTAAAATAGTAATAAAAGTGAGTTTCCGACAAGTCATGAAATAAGAATTTTTACTCTGTAGTGAGCGAAAAATCGTGTTTTCTTAACTTTTTTCAAAGTGCGGAAAAGTCATTTAAATCGACATATCGGACCATAATACACCTTAAAATAGCAATAAAACTGAGTTTACGTT
This sequence comes from Deroplatys truncata, assembly GCA_030765065.1. Classification (NCBI taxonomy): domain Eukaryota; kingdom Metazoa; phylum Arthropoda; class Insecta; order Mantodea; family Mantidae; genus Deroplatys; species Deroplatys truncata. The sequence continues at coordinate 14,726 of JAUKNL010000411.1, read as the reverse complement.
AAGTCAAGAAATAAAACATTTTACTCTCTAGTGAGCGAAAAATCGTGTTTTCTTGACTTTTTTCAAAGTGCGGAAAATGCATATAAATGGACATATCACACCATAATACACCTTTAAATAGCAATAAAAGTGAGTTTCCGACAAGTCATGAAATAAGAATTTTTACTCTCTGGTGAGCGAAAAATCGTGTTTTCTTCTCTTTTTTCAAAGTGGGGAAAAGTCATATAAATCGACATATTAGACCATAATACACCTTAAAATAGCAATAAAAGAGAGTTTACGTTAAGTCAAGAAATGAGAATTTTTACTCTCTAGTGAGCGTAAAATCATGTTTTCTTGACTTTTTTCAAAGTGCTGAAAAGTCATATAAAATGAAATATCACACCATAGTTCACCTTAAAATAGTAATAAAAGTGAGTTTCCGACAAGTCATGAAATAAGAATTTTTACTCTGTAGTGATCGAAAAATCGTGTTTTCTTGACTTTTTTCAAAGTGCGGAAAAGTCATATAAATCGACATATCGGACCATAATACACCTTAAAATAGCAAAAAAAACTGAGTTTACGTTAAGTCAAGAAATAAAACATTTTACTCTCTAGTGATCGAAAAATCGTGTTTTTTGACTTTTTTCAAAGTGCGGAAAAATGCATATAAATGGACATATCACACCATAATACACCTTAAAATAGCAATAAAAGTGAGTTTCCGACAAGTCATGAAATAAGAATTTTACTCTCTGGTGAGCGAAAAATCGTGTTTTCTTGACTTTTTTCAAAGTGCGGAAAATGCATATAAATGGACATATCACACCATAATACACCTTAAAATAGCAATAAAAGAGAGTTTACGTTAAGTCAAGAAATAAGAACTTTTACTCTCTAGTGAGCGTAAAATCGTGTTTTCTTGACTTTTTTTAAAAGTGCGGAAAAGTCATATAAGTCGACATATCGGACCATAATACACCTTAAAATAGCAATAAAACTGAGTTTACGTTAAGTCAAGAAATAAGAACTTTTACTCTCTAGTGAGCGAAAAATCGTGTTTTCTTGACTTTTTTCAAAGTGCGGAAAAGTCATATAAATGGACATATAAGACCATAATACACCTTCAAATAGCACTTAAAGTGAGTTTCCGACATGTCATGAAATAAGAATTTTTACTCTCTGGTGAGCGAAAAATCGTGTTTTCTTCTCTTTTTTCAAATTGCGGAAAAGTCATATAAATCGACATACTAGACCATAATACACCTTAAAATAGCAATAAAAGAGAGTTTACGTTAAGTCAAGAAATGAGAGTTTTTACTCAATAGTGACCGTAAAATCATGTTTTCTTGACTTTTTTCAAAGTGCTGAAAAGTCAGATAAAATGAAATATCACACCATAGTTCACCTTAAAATAGTAATAAAAGTGAGTTTCCGACAAGTCATGAAATAACAATTTTTACTCTGTAGTGAGCGAAAAATCGTGTTTTCTTGACTTTTTTCAAAGTGCGGAAAAGTCATATAAATGGACAAATCGGACCATAATACACCTTAAAATAGCAATAAAACTGAGTTTACGATAAGTCAAGAAATAAAACATTTTACTCTCTAGTGAGCGAAAAATCGTGTTTTCTTGACTTTTTTCAAAGTGCGGAAAATGCATATAAATGGACATATCACACCATAATACACCTTAAAATAGCAATAAAAGAGAGTTTACGTTAAGTCAAGAAATAAGAACTTTTACTCTCTAGTGAGCGTAAAATCGTGTTTTCTTGACTTTTTTTAAAAGTGCGGAAAAGTCATATAAGTCGACATATCGGACCATAATACACCTTAAAATAGCAATAAAACTGAGTTTACGTTAAGTCAAGAAATAAGAACTTTTACTCTCTAGTGAGCGAAAAATCGTGTTTTCTTGACTTTTTTCAAAGTGCGGAAAAGTCATATAAATGGACATATAAGACCATAATACACCTTCAAATAGCACTTAAAGTGAGTTTCCGACATGTCATGAAATAAGAATTTTTACTCTCTGGTGAGCGAAAAATCGTGTTTTCTTGACTTTTTTCAAAGTGCGGAAAAGTCATATAAATGGACATATCGGACCATAATACACCTTAAAATAGCAATAAAACTGAGTTTACATTAAGTCAAGAAATAAAACATTTTACTCTCTAGTGAGCGTAAAATCGTGTTTTCTTGACTTTTTTTAAAAGTGCGGAAAAGTCATATAAATCGACATATCGGACCATAATACACCTTAAAATAGCAATAAAACTGAGTTTACGTTAAGTCAAGAAATAAAACATTTTACTCTCTCTAGTGAGCGAAAAATCGTGTTTGCTTGATTTTTTTCAAAGTGCGGAAAATGCATATAAATGGACATATCACAACATAATACACCTTTAAATAGCAATAAAAGTGAATTTCCGACAAGTCATGAAATAAGAATTTTTACTCTCTGGTGAGCGAAATATCGTTGTTTTCTTCTGTTTTTTCAAAGTGCGGAAAAGTCATATAAATCGACATATTAGACCATAATACACCTTAAAATAGCAATAAAAGAGAGTTTACGTTAAGTCAAGAAATGAGAATTTTTACTCTCTAGTGAGCGTAAAAATCATGTTTTCTTGACTTTTTTCAAAGTGCTGAAAAGTCATATAAAATAAAATATCACACCATAGTTCACCTTAAAATAGTAATAAAGGTGAGTTTCCGACAAGTCATGAAATAAGAATTTTTTACTCTGTAGTGAGCGAAAAATCGTGTTTTCTTGACTTTTTTCAAAGTGCGGAAAAGTCATATAAATCGACATATCGGACCATAATACACCTTAAAATAGCAATAAAACTGACTTTACGTTAAGTCAAGAAATAAAACATTTTACTCTCTAGTGAGCGAAAAATCGTTGTTTTCTTGACTTTTTTCAAAGTGCGGAAAATGCATATAAATGGACATATCACACCATAATACACCTTAAAATAGCAATAAAAGAGAGTTTACGTTAAGTCAAGAAATAAGAACTTTTACTCTCTAGTGAGCGTAAAATCGTGTTTTCTTGACTTTTTTTAAAAGTGCGGAAAAGTCATATGTCGACATATCGGACCATAATACACCTTAAAATAGCAATAAAACTGAGTTTACGTTAAGTCAAGAAATAAAACATTTTACTCTCTAGTGAGCGAAAAATCGTGTTTTCTTGACTTTTTTCAAAGTGCGGAAAATGCATATAAATGGACATATCACACCATAATACACCTTTAAATAGCAATAAAAGTGAGTTTCCGACAAGTCATGAAATAAGAATTTTTACTCTCTGGTGAGCGAAAAATCGTGTTTTCTTCTCTTTTTTCAAAGTGCGGAAAAGTCATATAAATCGACATATTAGACCATAATACACCTTAAAATAGCAATAAAAGAGAGTTTTACGTTAAGTCAAGAAATGAGAATTTTTACTCTCTAGTGAGCGTAAAATCATGTTTTCTTGACTTTTTTCAAAGTGCTGAAAAGTCATATAAAATGAAATATCACACCATAGTTCACCTTAAAATAGTAATAAAAGTGAGTTTCCGACAAGTCATGAAATAAGAATTTTTACTCTGTAGTGATCGAAAAATCGTGTTTTTCTTGACTTTTTTCAAAGTGCGGGAAAAGTCATATAAATCGACATATCGGACCATAATACACCTTAAAATAGCAATAAAAGAGAGTTTACGTTAAGTCAAGAAATGAGGAATTTTTACTCTCTAGTGAGCGTAAAATCATGTTTTCTTGACTTTTTTCAAAGTGCGGAAAAGTCATATAAATGGACATATCACACCATAATACACCTTAAAATAGCAATAAAAGTGAGTTTCCGACAAGTCATGAAATAAGAATTTTTACTCTCTGGTGAGCGAAAAATCGTGTTTTCTTGACTTTTTTCAACGTGCGGAAAAGTCATATAAATGGACATATTAGACCATAATACACCTTAAAATAGCAATAAAAGAGAGTTTACGTTAAGTCAAGAAATAAGAACTTTTACTCTCTAGTGAGCGCAAAATCGTGTTTTCTTGACTTTTTTTAAAAGTGCGGAAAAGTCATAAAAATCGACATATCGGACCATAATACACCTTAAAATAGCAATAAAACTGAGTTTAAGTTAAGTCAAGAAATAAAAACATTTTACTCTCTAGTGAGAGAAAAATCGTGTTTTCTTGACTTTTTTTCAAAGTGCGGAAAATGCATATAAATGGACATATTAGACCATAATACACCTTAAAATAGCAATAAAAGAGAGTTTACGTTAAGTCAAGAAATAAGAATTTTTACTCTCTAGTGAGCGTAAAATCGTGTTTTATTGACTTTTTTCATAGTGCGGAAAAGTGATATAAATGGACATATAAGACCATAATACACCTTTAAATAGCACTTAAAGTGAGTTTCCGACATGTCATGAAATAAGAATTTTTACTCTCTGGTGAGCGAAAAATCGTGTTTTCTTGACTTTTTTCAAAGTGCGGAAAAAGTCATATAAATGGACCTATCGGACCATAATACACCTTAAAATAGCAATAAAACTGAGTTTACGTTAAGTCAAGAAATAAAACATTTTACTCTCTAGTGAGCGAAGAATCGTGTTTTCTTGACTTTTTTCAAAGTGCGGAAAATGCATATAAATGGACATATCACACCATAATACACCTTAAAATAGCAATAAAAGAGAGTTTACGTTAAGTCAAGAAATAAGAACTTTTACTCTCTAGTGAGCGTAAAATCGTGTTTTCTTGACTTTTTTTAAAAGTGCGGAAAAGTCATATAAATCGACATATCGGACCATAATACACCTTAAAATAGCAATAAAACTGAGTTTACGTTAAGTCAAGAAATAAAACATTTTACTCTCTAGTGAGCGAAAAATCGTGTTTTCTTGACTTTTTCAAAGTGCGGAAAATGCATATAAATGGACATATCACACCATAATACACCTTTAAATAGCAATAAAAGTGAGTTTCCGACAAGTCATGAAATAAGAATTTTTACTCTCTGGTGAGCGAAAAATCGTGTTTTCTTGACTTTTTTCAAAGTGCGGAAAAGTCATATAAATGGACATATTAGACCATAATACACCTTAAAATAGCAATAAAAGAGAGTTTACGTTAAGTCAAGAAATAAGAACTTTTACTCTCTAGTGAGCCTAAAATCGTGTTTTCTTGACTTTTTTTAAAAGTCCGGAAAAATCATATAAATCGACATATCGGACCATAATACACCTTAAAATAGCAATAAAACTGAGTTTACGTTAAGTCAAGAAATAAAACATTTTACTCTCTAGTGAGCGAAAAATCGTGTTTTCCTGACTTTTTTCAAAGTGCGGAAAATGCATATAAATGGACATATCACACCATAATACACCTTTAAATAGCAATAAAAGTGAGTTTCCGACAAGTCATGAAATAAGAATTTTTACTCTCTGGTGAGCGAAAAATCGTGTTTTCTTGACTTTTTTCAAAGTGCGGAAAAGTCATATAAATGGACATATCGGACCATAATACACCTTAAAATAGCACTTAAAGTGAGTTTCCGACATGTCATGAAATAAGAATTTTTACTCTCTGGTGAGCGAAAAATCGTGTTTTCTTGACTTTTTTCAAAGTGCTGAAAAGTCATATAAAATGAAATATCACACCATAGTTCACCTTAAAATAGTAATAAAAGTGAGTTTCCGACAAGTCATGAAATAAGAATTTTTACTCTGTAGTGAGCGAAAAATCGTGTTTTCTTGACTTTTTCAAAGTGCGGAAAAGTCATATAAATCGACATATCGGACCATAATACACCTTAAAATAGCAATAAAACTGAGTTTACGTTAAGTCAAGAAATAAAACATTTTACTCTCTAGTGAGCGAAAAATCGTGTTTTCTTGACTTTTTTCAAAGTGCGGAAAATGCATATAAATGGACATATCACACCATAATACACCTTTAAATAGCAATAAAAGTGAGTTTCCGACAAGTCATGAAATAAGAATTTTTACTCTCTGGTGAGCGAAAAATCGTGTTTTCTTGACTTTTTTCAAAGTGCGGAAAAGTCATATAAATGGACATATTAGACCATAATACACCTTCAAATAGCAATAAAAGAGAGTTTACGTTAAGTCAAGAAATAAGAACTTTTACTCTCTAGTGAGCGTAAAATCGTGTTTTATTGACTTTTTTCAAAGTGCGGAAAAGTCATATAAATGGACATATAAGACCATAATACACCTTTAAATAGCACTTAAAGTGAGTTTCCGACATGTCATGAAATAAGAATTTTTACTCTCTGGTGAGCGAAAAATCGTGTTTTCTTGACCTTTTTCAAAGTGCGGAAAAGTCATATAAATGGACCTATCGGACCATAATACACCTTAAAATAGCAATAAAACTTAGTTTACGTTAAGTCAAGAAATAAAACATTTTACTCTCTAGTGAGCGAAAAATCGTGTTTTCTTGACTTTTTTCAAAGTGCGGAAAATGCATATAAATGGACATATCACACCATAATACACCTTAAAATAGCAATAAAAGAGAGTTTACGTTAAGTCAAGAAATAAGAACTTTTACTCTCTAATGAGCGTAAAATCGTGTTTCTTGACTTTTTTTAAAAGTGCGGAAAAGTCATATAAATCGACATATCGGACCATAATACACCTTAAAATAGCAATAAAACTGAGTTTACGTTAAGTCAAGAAATAAAACATTTTACTCTCTAGTGAGCGAAAAATCGTGTTTTCATGACTTTTTTCAAAGTCGGAAAATGCATATAAATGGACATATCACACCATAATACACCTTTAAATAGCAATAAAAGTGAGTTTCCGACAAGTCATGAAATAAGAATTTTTACTCTCTGGTGAGCGAAAATCGTGTTTTTCTTCTCTTTTTTCAAAGTGCGGAAAAGTCATATAAATCGACATATTAGACCATAATACACCTTAAAATAGCAATAAAAGAGAGTTTACGTTAAGTCAAGAAATGAGAATTTTTACTCTCTAGTGAGCGTAAAATCTTGTTTTCTTGACTTTTTTCAAAGTGCTGAAAAGTCATATAAAGTGAAATATCACACCATAGTTCACCTTAAAATAGTAATAAAAGTGAGATTCCGACAAGTCATGAAATAAGAATTTTTACTCTGTAGTGAGCGAAAAATCGTGTTTTCTTGACTTTTTTCAAAGTGCGGAAAATGCATATAAATGGACATATCACACCATAATACACCTTAAAATAGCAATAAAACTGAGTTTCCGACAAGTCATGAAATAAGAAATTTTACTCTCAAGTGAGCGAAAAATCGTGTTATCTTGACTTTTTTCAAAGTGCGGAAAAGTCATATAAATCGACATATTAGACCATAATACACCTTAAAATAGCAATAAAAGAGAGTTTACGTTAAGTCAAGAAATAAGAATTTTTACTCTCTAGTGAGCGTAAAATCGTGTTTTATTGACTTTTTTCAAAGTGCGGAAAAGTCATATAAATGGACCTATCGGACCATAATACACCTTAAAATAGCAATAAAACTGAGTTTTATGTTAAGTCAAGAAATAAAACATTTTACTCTCTAGTGAGCGAAAAATCGTGTTTTCTTGACTTTTTTCAAAGTGCGGAAAATGCATATAAATGGACATATCACACCATAATACACCTTAAAATAGCAATAAAAGAGAGTTTACGTTAAGTCAAGAAATGAGAATTTTTACTCTCTACTGAGCGTAAAATCATGTTTTTCTTGACTTTCTTCAAAGTGCTGAAAAGTCATATAAAATTAAATATCACACCATAGTACACCTTAAAATAGTAATAAAAGTGAGTTTCCGACAAGTCATGAAATAAGAATTTTTACTCTGTAGTGAGCGAAAAATCGTGTTTTCTTGACTTTTTCAAAGTGCGGAACAGTCATATAAATCGACATATCGGACCATAATACACCTTAAAATAGCAATAAAACTGAGTTTACGTTAAGTCAAGAAATAAAACATTTTACTCTCTAGTGAGCGAAAAATCGTGTTTTCTTGACTTTTTTCAAAGTGCGGAAAATGCATATAAATGGACATATCACACCATAATACACCTTTAAATAGCAATAAAAGTGAGTTTCCGACAAGTCATGAAATAAGAATTTTTACTCTCTGGTGAGCGAAAAATCGTGTTTTCTTGACTTTTTTTCAAAGTGCGGAAAAGTCATATAAATGGACATATCGGACCCTAATACACCTTAAAATAGCAATAAAACTGAGTTTACGTTAAGTCAAGAAATAAAACATTTTACTCTCTAGTGAGCGAAAAATCGTGTTTTCTTGACTTTTTTCAAAGTGCGGAAAATGCATATAAATGGACATATCACACCATAATACACCTTAAAATAGCAATAAAAGAGAGTTTACGTTAAGTCAAGAAATAAGAACTTTTACTCTCTAGTGAGCGTAAAATCGTGTTTTCTTGACTTTTTTTAAAAGTGCGGTAAAGTCATATAAGTCGACATATCGGACCATAATACACCTTAAAATAGCAATAAAACTGAGTTTACGTTAAGTCAAGAAATAAAACATTTTACTCTCTAGTGAGCGAAAAATCGTGTTTTCTTGAATTTTTTCAAAGTGCGAAAAGTCATATAAATGGACATATAAGACCATAATACACCTTTAAATAGCACTTAAAGTGAGTTTCCGACATGTCATGAAATAAGAATTTTTACTCTCTGGTGAGCGAAAAATCGTGTTCTCTTGACTTTTTTCAAAGTGCGGAAAAGTCATATAAATGGACATATCGGACCATAATACACCTTAAAATAGCAATAAAACTGAGTTTACGTTAAGTCAAGAAATAAAACATTTTACTCTCTAGTGAGCGTAAAATCGTGTTTTCTTGACTTTTTTTAAAAGTGCGGAAAAGTCATATAACTCGACATATCGGACCATAATACACCTTAAAATAGCAATAAAACTGAGTTTACGTTAAGTCAAGAAATAAAACATTTTACTCTCTAGTGAGCGAAAAATCGTGTTTTCTTGAGTTTTCTCAAAGTGCGGAAAAGTCATATAAATCGACATACTAGACCATAATACACCTTAAAATAGCAATAAAAGAGAGTTTACGTTAAGTCAAGAAATAAGAATTTTTACTCTCTAGTGAGCGTAAAATCGTGTTTTCTTGACTTTTTTTCAAGGTGCTGAAAAGTCATATAAAATGAAATATCACACCATAGTTTCACCTTAAAATAGTAATAAAAGTGAGTTTCCGACAAGTCATGAAATAAGAATTTTTACTCTGTAGTGAGCGAAAAATCGTGTTTTCTTGACTTTTTTCAAAGTGCGGAAAAGTCATATAATTAGACATATCGGACCATAATACACCTTAAAATAGCAATAAAACTGAGTTTACGTTAAGTCAAGAAATAAAACATTTTACTCTCTAGTGAGCGAAAAATCGTGTTTTCTTGACTTTTTTCAAAGTGCGGAAAATGCATATAAATGGACATATCACACCATAATACACCTTTAAATAGCAATAAAAGTGAGTTTCCGACAAGTCATGAAATAAGAATTTTTACTCTCTGGTGAGCGAAAAATCGTGTTTTCTTGACTTTTTTCAAAGTGCGGAAAAGTCATATAAATGGACATATTAGACCATAATACACCTTAAAATAGCAATAAAAGAGAGTTTACGTTAAGTCAAGAAATAGGAACTTTTACTCTCTAGTGAGCGCAAAATCGTGTTTTATTGACTTTTTTCAAAGTGCGGAAAAGTCATATAAATGGACATATAAGACCATAATACACCTTTAAATAGCACTTAAAGTGAGTTTCCGACATGTCATGAAATAAGAATTTTTACTCTCTGGTGAGCGAAAAATCGTGTTTTCTTGACTTTTTTCAAAGTGCGGAAAAGTCATATAAATGGACCTATCGGACCATAATACACCTTAAAATAGCAATAAAACTGAGTTTACGTTAAGTCAAGAAATAAAACATTTTACTCTCTAGTGAGCGAAAAATCGTGTTTTCTTGACTTTTTTCAAAGTGCGGAAAAAGCATATAAATGGACATATCACAACATAATACACCTTAAAATAGCAATAAAAGAGAGTTTACGTTAAGTCAAGAAATAAGAACTTTTACTCTCTAGTGAGCGTAAAATCGTGTTTTCTTGACTTTTTTTAAAAGTGCGTAAAAGTCATATAAATCGACATATCGGACCATAATACACCTTAAAATTGCAATAAAACTGAGTTTACGTTAAGTCAAGAAATAAAACATTTTACTCTCTAGTGAGCGAAAAATCGTGTTTTCTTGACTTTTTTCAAAGTGCGGAAAAACGCATATAAATGGACATATCACACCATAATACACCTTTAAATAGCAATAAAAGTGAGTTTCCGACAAGTCATGAAATAAGAATTTTTACTCTCTGGTGAGCGAAAAATCGTGTTTTCTTCTCTTTTTTCAAAGTGCGGAAAAGTCATATAAATCGACATATTAGACCATAATACACCTTAAAATAGCAATAAAAGAGAGTTTACGTTAAGTCAAGAAATGAGAATTTTTACTCTCTAGTGAGCGTAAAATCATGTTTTCTTGACTTTTTTCAAAGTGCTGAAAAGTCATATAAAATGAAATATCACACCATAGTTCACCTTAAAATAGTAATAAAAGTGAGTTTCCGACAAGTCATGAAATAAGAATTTTTACTCTGTAGTGAGCGAAAAATCGTGTTTTCTTGACTTTTTTCAAAGTGCGGAAAAGTCATATAAATCGACATATCGGACCATAATACACCTTAAAATAGCAATAAAACTGAGTTTACGTTAAGTCAAGAAATAAAACATTTTACTCTCTAGTGAGCGTAAATCGTGTTTTCTTGACTTTTTTTAAAAGTGCGGAAAAGTCATAAAAATCGACATATCGGACCATAATACACCTTAAAATAGCAATAAAACTGAGTTTCCGACAAGTCATGAAATAAGAAATTTTACTCTCAAGTGAGCGAAAAATCGTGTTATCTTGACTTTTTTCAAAGTGCGGAAAAGTCATATAAATCGACATATTAGACCATAATACACCTTAAAATAGCAATAAAAGAGAGTTTACGTTAAGTCAAGAAATAAGAATTTTTACTCTCTAGTGAGCGTAAAATCGTGTTTTATTGACTTTTTTCAAAGTGCGGAAAAGTCATATAAATGGACCTATCGGACCATAATACACCTTAAAATAGCAATAAAACTGAGTTTTATGTTAAGTCAAGAAATAAAACATTTTACTCTCTAGTGAGCGAAAAATCGTGTTTTCTTGACTTTTTTCAAAGTGCGGAAAATGCATATAAATGGACATATCACACCATAATACACCTTAAAATAGCAATAAAAGAGAGTTTACGTTAAGTCAAGAAATAAGAACTTTTACTCTCTAGTGAGCGTAAAATCGTGTTTTCTTGACTTTTTTTAAAAGTGCGGAAAAGTCATATAAATGGGACATATAAGACCATAATACACCTTTAAATAGCACTTAAAGTGAGTTTCCGACATGTCATGAAATAAGAATTTTTACTCTCTGGTGAGCGAAAAATCGTGTTTTCTTGACTTTTTTCAAAGTGCGGAAAAGTCATATAAATGGACATATCGGACCATAATACACCTTAAAATAGCAATAAAACTGAGTTTACGTTAAGTCAAGAAATAAAACATTTTACTCTCTAGTGAGCGTAAAATCGTGTTTTCTTGACTTTTTTTAAAAGTGCGGAAAAGTCATATAAATCGACATATCGGACCATAATACACCTTAAAATAGCAATAAAACTGAGTTTACGTTAAGTCAAGAAATAAAACATTTTACTCTCTAGTGAGCGAAAAATCGTGTTTTCTTGACTTTTTTCAAAGTGCGGAAAATGCATATAAATGGACATATCACACCATAATACACCTTTAAATAGCAATAAAAGTGAGTTTCCGACAAGTCATGAAATAAGAATTTTTACTCTCTGGTGAGCGAAAAATCGTGTTTTCTTCTCTTTTTTCAAAGTGCGGAAAAGTCATAAATCGACATATTAGACCATAATACACCTTAAAATAGCAATAAAAGAGAGTTTACGTTAAGTCAAGAAATGAGAATTTTTACTCTCTAGTGAGCGTAAAATCATGTTTTCTTGACTTTTTTCAAAGTGCTGAAAAGTCATATAAAATTAAATATCACACCATAGTTCACCTTAAAATAGTAATAAAAGTGAGTTTCCGACAAGTCATGAAATAAGAATTTTTACTCTGTAGTGAGCGAAAAATCGTGTTTTCTTGACTTTTTTCAAAGTGCGGAAAAGTCATATAAATGGACATATCACACCATAATACACCTTTAAATAGCAATAAAACTGAGTTTCCGACAAGTCATGAAATAAGAATTTTTACTCTCTGGTGAGCGAAAAATCGTGTTTTCTTCTCTTTTTTCAAAGTGCGGAAAAGTCATATAAATCGACATATTAGACCATAATACACCTTAAAATAGCAATAAAAGAGAGTTTACGTTAAGTCAAGAAATGAGAATTTTTACTCTCTAGTGAGCGTAAAATCATGTTTTCTTGACTTTTTTCAAAGTGCTGAAAAGTCATATAAAATGAAATATCACACCATAGTTCACCTTAAAATAGTAATAAAGGTGAGTTTCCGACAAGTCATGAAATAAGAATTTTTACTCTGTAGTGAGCGAAAAATCGTGTTTTCTTGACTTTTTTCAAAGTACGGAACAGTCATATAAATCGACATATCGGACCATAATACACCTTAAAATAGCAATAAAACTGAGTTTACGTTAAGTCAAGAAATAAAACATTTTACTCTCTAGTGAGCGAAAAATAGTGTTTTCTTGACTTTTTTCAAAGTGCGGAAAATGCATATAAATGGACATATCACACCATAATACACCTTTAAATAGCAATAAAAGTGAGTTTCCGACAAGTCATGAAATAAGAATTTTTACTCTCTGGTGAGCGAAAAATCGTGTTTTCTTGACTTTTTTCAAAGTGCGGAAAAGTCATATAAATGGACATATCGGACCCTAATACACCTTAAAATAGCAATAAAACTGAGTTTACGTTAAGTCAAGAAATAAAACATTTTACTCTCTAGTGAGCGAAAAATCGTGTTTTCTTGACTTTTTTCAAAGTGCGGAAAATGCATATAAATGGACATATCACACCATAATACACCTTAAAATAGCAATAAAAGAGAGTTTACGTTAAGTCAAGAAATAAGAACTTTTACTCTCTAGTGAGCGTAAAATCGTGTTTTCTTGACTTTTTTTAAAAGTGCGGTAAAGTCATATAAGTCGACATATCGGACCATAATACACCTTAAAATAGCAATAAAACTGAGTTTACGTTAAGTCAAGAAATAAAACATTTTACTCTCTAGTGAGCGAAAAATCGTGTTTTCTTGAATTTTTTCAAAGTGCGGAAAAGTCATATAAATGGACATATAAGACCATAATACACCTTTAAATAGCACTTAAAGTGAGTTTCCGACATGTCATGAAATAAGAATTTTTACTCTGGTGAGCGAAAAATCGTGTTCTCTTGACTTTTTTCAAAGTGCGGAAAAGTCATATAAATGGACATATCGGACCATAATACACCTTAAAATAGCAATAAAACTGAGTTTACGTTAAGTCAAGAAATAAAACATTTTACTCTCTAGTGAGCGTAAAATCGTGTTTTCTTGACTTTTTTTAAAAGTGCGGAAAAGTCATATAACTCGACATATCGGACCATAATACACCTTAAAATAGCAATAAAACTGAGTTTACGTTAAGTCAAGAAATAAAACATTTTACTCTCTAGTGAGCGAATAATCGTGTTTTCTTGAGTTTTCTCAAAGTGCGGAAAAGTCATATAAATCGACATACTAGACCATAATACACCTTAAAATAGCAATAAAAGAGAGTTTACGTTAAGTCAAGAAATAAGAATTTTTACTCTCTAGTGAGCGTAAAATCGTGTTTTCTTGACTTTTTTCAAGGTGCTGAAAAGTCATATAAAATGAAATATCACACCATAGTTCACCTTAAAATAGTAATAAAAGTGAGTTTCCGACAAGTCATGAAATAAGAATTTTTACTCTGTAGTGAGCGAAAAATCGTGTTTTCTTGACTTTTTTCAAAGTGCGGAAAAGTCATATAATTAGACATATCGGACCATAATACACCTTAAAATAGCAATAAAACTGAGTTTACGTTAAGTCAAGAAATAAAACATTTTACTCTCTAGTGAGCGAAAAATCGTGTTTTCTTGACTTTTTTCAAAGTGCGGAAAATGCATATAAATGGACATATCACACCATAATACACCTTTAAATAGCAATAAAAGTGAGTTTCCGACAAGTCATGAAATAAGAATTTTTACTCTCTGGTGAGCGAAAAATCGTGATTTCTTGACTTTTTTCAAAGTGCGGAAAAGTCATATAAATGGACATATTAGACCATAATACACCTTAAAATAGCAATAAAAGAGAGTTTACGTTAAGTCAAGAACTAAGAACTTTTACTCTCTAGTGAGCGTAAAATCGTGTTTTATTGTCTTTTTTCAAAGTGCGGAAAAGTGATATAAATGCACATATAAGACCATAATACACCTTTAAATAGCACTTAAAGTGAGTTTCCGACATGTCATGAAATAAGAATTTTTACTCTCTGGTGAGCGAAAAATCGTGTTTTCTTGACTTTTTTCAAAGTGCGGAAA